>OZ010715.1:3866008-3893008 GCA_963932345.1 Ophion ventricosus | reverse complement strand
ATCGCTATTAATTCATCGTTAAAAAAGACGATACTTCTCATTACTTTAATTAATTTATCGACAATTACTCAGTCGATTTATTTGACACTTAGCATAATCAATCGCTTGATCCTAAATCTTGATGATATAATATTATATTTTCCGAATTTACAGCCATTTAGTTCCATTCGTTTTGCAACCATTAACGTCTGCAAAAACTGTTTTCCCATAAGCGAACGTGTTAAATTCATATGTTCATAACTACTAAATTATTTAGAGAAAAATTCTAAAATAATTAATGTATTATTATTCTATCAAGAACTATTACTCCTCAAGTTTTCAAGAATTTTGGCGATTTCCAATATCCATCCAGTAGTACCTTAAACAAGAAGGTGTAACTATCCGACTAGAAATTTTGATCAGGCAGCCTGAACACTGATCGGGCCGCTATCATGCTGCGGTCTGGAATGCCGTAATGAGGCACGCCTGATCGGTGCCTGATGCCGACCGGATCGGTGAAGCCGTAATACGAGAGTAAGACGGCTAACTTACTGTGGCCTGATCAAGGTGCCTTTTCACTCCCGTAAATCAGGCAATACGGATATGGCCCTACTAGGGCTTGACCTAATAAGGCCCTATTGGGGCTTGCCTTACAACTGCCTCAGCATTCCATCAACGCATATAACCTCCTATATCCTACGTTGAAATTGTCATTTAGAAGCATATTATCTTTGAAGTTTTGACGTTTTTGAAAGGTGTTGTGGACAGTGACGAAACAAAAAACGATATGCAACTCGGATGCGTGTTAAAAGAATCCGCTGTACTTGGAAATCTCAAAACACAGTACACAATCTGTCATAACAAGATATGTATAACCTAAAAATATATATGCATGTTTAATACGTTATTAATGCTTAAATTCATAAAAAAATTGATTTTCATCAAGTTCATGTCCAAAAAATAAGAAATAATAATTAACGAGACGTTTGAATTGTACAAGCGTTTATTTTCCTCTATTTTCCGCCAAAAGATTTTGAGCAAGCCGTGAGAAAAGTAATTAATAATGCCAAGGATTGGGAGGGGACCGGGCGGTTCGGAATAAAAACACTTCAACATAAAACATAAATGGAACATTATTCATAATGATCTTTATACTCTCTTTAATTAATGTGATTATAATTTTTTTTGTAATTTTCCGTAATAAAAATTATATTGACAAATACATTCTAGGCCTTGTATAAATATATTGTAGAGTGTGTATATGGACGAGCATGTATGTGTCCTGGCTGAGTAAGAAAGCATTATAAGAACCTGATCAGGCAACATTATAATAACCTGATCAGGCAGCATTATAAACGCCTGGTCCGGCAACCGGATAACGGCCTGATCAGACAGCCAGATAAGGCCCATATCTGACAGAACGTCACACTTTCTATTAGGGGCGCTATCAGGTTTCCGTATAAGTGCCCTACCAAGGCAGTCAAGCAACCTGAAAGCGTCCCGAATCGGACCCTATTGAAATTTCTACGTGGGATGGCGTCTCTAAGGACTCTCAAATCAGCACATACAATCCATGTAATCTCAAAATCAAAATCAAAATAAGACATTTTTCACAGTGCACGCACACGTACGTACACATATGGCTGCAATAGTTTTTATGTGGAGCGGTTGAGGCAATTTTGAAGACGCTGATTATTCGGCCTTCAATGGCCCTCAATGGAAGCCCATAAGAGGCTTCCAGCCTAGAGCCTCAATAAAGTTACGGAAAATTAAGATGGACCCGATCACAGCCCGACCTTAATTTTAGCACGGGCATTTATTTACTATTTTTTAATAATTTTTTCCGAACTTCGATACAGGATTGCCTCGAAAATGATAAATTATGCTTTAATTATAGGCACTACTTATTTTATAATACGAGGCCGGCTTCATACATTTATTGTGATGAAGTAATATGGAATAAATCCATAATCCACGTAAATATCAGCTCATATATGCGAACCACGTTCTCATCTTCATGATATACCGTATTTTGCCTACAGAGGGTGAAAAATACACGAGAAAATGTTCATTTGGTCAAGTAGCCCTTCAAAGCCTCGAGAGCCCTCGCAGGATTCAGCATCCTTACACCGACATCCATTTGCACAGAGTTGGGATGCAGTAGCCATTTCGTTTAATTCAAGCTTTTCTCGGCGTAAGAGTATATTACTGAGAAATTTCTTCTACAAGAGCGTCCGCTATGAAGAATGCGAGAGTAAGCTGTTCAACGGCATAAATATACGCACGCTAAGTTAGGGAAAAACATTTCCATTTGCGCCGCTCTCAGAGGGAATCGTAATACGACAGGTATATGCATGTAGCAAGGCTAAAAGATACAGTGATGCGTTAAAGCAAGGGCTCATCAACGTACGCATGCCGACTCATTTATACGAGGAAAATTCATATTCAGTGGGAAAAGGACTGAAAAAAATGAACCGATAGAATCTTAATGGCGAGTTTTAAAGATTTTCATTTATACATTTTTATAAATAACTAGTTTTCTCCCGCGTGGATATTGGTCCATAGGAACTTCATTACCAGTTGCACCCCTTATTAGGAGTTGTTTAAAAAATTCGAAATCGTTCGGTTAATTATTTGTTTTGAAGAATACTGATACCGAGTTTCAAGTTGATACAAACAAGAAATCCAATTTTACATACAAAGTTTCACATTCCATTTCATCTATTTAGGAATTGATTTTCGAAATATCCTTTTTTAGTGCACCTCTATTCCCTTTAAGAAATATATCCTCCGAATTTTATTGAGATAAAGGCAGGCAATTGGATTTTCTCGTACAAACTTCAACACCTCGTGGCACCCCTAATCACCCAACCAGAAATTTTGATCCATCAGCCTGAAGATTTATAAGGCCGCTATCAAGCTGCAGTCCGGAATACCGTAATAAGGCACGCCTGATCAATGCCAGATGTCCACTGAATCAGTAGAACTGAAGTACGGGAATGAGAATGCAGCCTGAACAGGACGAAGTAAGATAGCCTGTATGCCGCTGTAACATGGCCTCCATAGACAACGTGTTACGGCACGCCTGATCGGTACCGGATATCGACCGGATCAGTGGAACCGTAGTACGAGAGTAAGAAGGCTACATTACTTAAGCCTGATCACGGTAGCTTCTTACTCCCGCACGATGGTTCCTCTGATCCGGTGGACATACGGCACAGATCAGGCATGCCTTAATGCGGTATCCGAACCGCAGCCTGATATCTGTCAGTTCCGTATTGAGGCTGCCGTGGGCGAAGACGCAGCCAAGGAATATGTTAAGGACAAAAGTGATACTATTTAATAAAGTATAATTTAAATTATTATTAATCCAAGAACCGAAGTTCAACCAAATATCCCATGATTGTAATATCTAAATAATATAAAAATAAAAAATACATTGCAAGTGAATTTTTTATTGTGGGTCATTATAAGTCCAGATTCCCTTTTTTTACATTATTTCAAGATTTTTTTTAAGTATCAAGGAAAAAGATGATTAAAAAAAACAAAATTAATGACTTTCTTTAAAATGATAAAAATAAGCAACGAACAAAAGCAGGTTTATACGTTTTAGGAAACCATTTCTTCATGGATCTGAAAATGATTAGGTAATAATTGGCGCTACAGTTTAACTGTCAAAACAATATTGACAACAGAATTTCGAACAAAATTCCTTACACTTGATAAAAATTTTCCAAAAAAACAATATATAGACCTTGAAAGACATATTTCCTGGAGAAAGGTGACATAGGTTATTTATTCCAAATAATTATATTTAAATTAAATGGAGATCGAACTAAGAAAATATGTATTTAATTCCCTAAGAAAAATGTAGTTAATACGTATTTCAAATTCTTGCCACCACGTCTTCGCCTTCTGCTACGTAGTGGGCGCCATTTGGATCCCGATGGGGATACCCCTTCTATGGAATCTGTATCATATCCCGATCGGAATCTGATCGGAACTTAGATATCCCTAAGAAACTTCTGCACGGGTAGTCTGCCCCGTAGCTAAATTTATGGTTGGACAAGAGTCGTTCTTTTAAATCCTAAAATATGTGTTTTATCATTTGCTT
Organism: Ophion ventricosus; assembly: GCA_963932345.1. NCBI lineage: Eukaryota > Metazoa > Arthropoda > Insecta > Hymenoptera > Ichneumonidae > Ophion > Ophion ventricosus. The sequence goes on along the minus strand of OZ010715.1, from coordinate 3,888,915 downwards.
TGAAGAATATTTATACCAAGTTTCAAGTTGATACACGGAGAGAATTAAATGTTAAAAATTACCGTGCAGTAACGGTAACCAGATGACAACCCTGAAACTTCGCTTATTATTACTGAGTAAAACACAGATTTTCACGAAAATAAAATAAAATTTCTTCTTCAGATAGAAAATTTTACCAGATTTTCTAGTAAATTTTGATGTGTAACAAAAAACGCAAAACTTAAATTTAAAAAATATATAATATCAGCGAAATTTTACTGTGCATTTTATTATTTTATGCCTTTCAAAAATGTCTATAAAAAAGTATCGTCTTTATAACAGTTATTTTAAGATTTATCATAAAATTTAATGAGTGGTATAGGAAAATGTATTGTGCTCTCGGTAAAAATTATCGTGCGCGCTACCCTTCTTGTATAGTAAAATTTTAGCTACGTATTTGAAGTTTTCTGTAACGTGAGTTAAAAAAAACTTGTCGCATACGAATTATTATGCTTTTCTCACGTGTCACCACATTGAAATATATCACGATAATTTTTACCGTGAAATTCACGACAAAAATTACTTTTTAATTCTCTCCGTGTACACGCAAGTTTCCATACAAAGTTTTCAGCCCTTTACGAGTCAGCCCCTTACCATTTCAACCCCTTACGAGTTGATTTTCGAAAAATCCTTTCTTAGTGCACCTCTACACCTTCTAAAGAACATATCGTCCAAATTTCATATTTCTATCCTCAGCTGTTTAGGCTGTGCATTGTCTATGTGTCAGTCAGTCAGTTACGGAATTCTTTTACATGTATAGATTTAAAAAATTGTATCTTTATGATTCGATTTTTAATCATAATTCAAATTTACGTTTTTCTTTCTTCCGATCGATCATCCAGCCGAGTATTGATGGTTAATGTAAATCAGCATGTGCGATCGCCGGAGCCGCATTTCGAACGTGCGTCCACTAATGTCAGTGATTAAAAATAATAAATGCTACCGATATGTTTTGTACTTCCGCGGTACAATAATTCGTAGCTAATTCGCCATATGGCAACTATTATTTGTTATCGATCCATCTGTGCAATTTGTCTATGACAAGACGATTCACGGCTCGAAAAAATTGATCGTTTTTTTTTTATTGATTACCGGTGAAAAAACGAATGATCAAGCTGCTGGTCATGCAGCGGTGTACACCGGAAATTTGTACCTCGCGATTTGACGGCAATGTCTTTTTGCGCTGATCAAACGAATGATGAAAAGAGAATTATTCATTCGCTCCTGTCCGTCTTGCTCTGGTCTCTTTGTGCCCGTTTGTGTGTATTACGCGATCATCGTGTGTTTTAAAAGTACCGTGTGCACTATTCATGAATTCTCAAAGACTCCAAGCATCTTGGCCATCTCTTCGGGTCCTCTCCAACGAGAGTACATTTCGAATGATAATTTAGTTTAAGGTCTGTGGCGATCAACTCCATGCATTACCCGTGCGCACGAGTATATCTGTATAGACGCGTTTATACTAGCTCAGGTGGTGACTGCGAAATCGCCACCGAGCTCTCGACACTGATGCAATTGCATTTCGGATGCAATAGCATCGGCGGCGTATCCTCAGACTCTGATTCCCCTTATATTCCGGCTCGTGCTCTCGCGATACTTCTCTTTGAGAAGCCAAATAAAATTGCACTTGGTGTGCTCTAATAAATCGTCCCAGGTTGCACGCCCTCGACAGAATTATTGCTCGTGGTCATGGGAAAATCTATTACGGATGGAAAAATGGCAATACACGCGGGAATGTAAATGTCAATGATTTCTTCGAATACCCATTCCGTTGGCGAATAAAAAATCCGAAAAACAGCAAGGTGGATTCTTCGCTTTTTTTTTTGCAAAGAACTCCCGAGTGATCGATTAAAATTCGCAATCTTATTCAGCCCCAATGGAAAATTTCGATCGGCTGAAGACCCGTCGAGATGCCGTCAAAGACGAAACGAGAAATTCGTTTTTTCCTAATTTTTTTTCTCTACATGGAAATATTTCAAATTAATAATAAAATGAAATTTTGTCCGCAAGATTTTGTCGGGCAAGATTTGTCCTGTCAGAACATTTTAGGATTTAAAAGAAAAAAAACGACAATTCCGCCACGCTTTGCGGAAAGGAGTGAAAAGGGAACTCGGAAAACGTCGTCACCTGCTTCGTCGAAGGATTTTTGAACTTTTACAAGCTCGGGGAGATGCCGATACGATGTATCAACGAGACATTCCCAGCGGAAGAAACACCCTCGAGGGAATAATTTTCTCAATGGGCTCTTTTACGGTCCAGTGCTTTGAGAACAAATGTGAAACATCGGTCCTACCGAATAGTCTTTCTTGTCGACTTTCAATTTCCCGGCACCCTTTTTTACACACTCCAGTAGTAGATATGTATAAATGGCACGCCACGTACAAACACTGTTCGTTTCTCTCGAACTTTTATTTCCCACTTTTCATTATGTGTGCCCATTTATATACTGGGTGTTTGGCGCCATGGACCGACACCATTTTTTGGGGGATTGGGGGGGGGGGATCATTTGCTAATTTTTTCACCCTTAGATCCTATGCCCTAAGTGTCGCGGTAAATGAGATATTTTTTTTTAATTACTCGAAATTTCGCCTTTAAATCGTCATAACTTTTTTGTTCGTGGTTGCAATAGCACGAAATAATTTTTGTTCAATAGGATCTAACAGTCATAACTATTCTAGTTTCCATCCTTTTCGTAAATAAAATTAACTAAATTAAGAATTATATGGGAATACGTGAATTGAAAAAGAGTGAAATTTTTCCATTTATATATGGGGGATTCCATACCAATTCGACCTGGGTCTGACCCTCGACCCCTCAAATCTGGTTCCCGATTTTTCCTATCATTACTCTCACTCTATCAAGCAATTACAATTTTTTTCAGATTTTTCAAAATAAACTTGAGCGCGTCATGAATTTTTGAATTTTTTTTTTGAACACCTCGATGGCCGTAATCGAAAAATCTGAAAAAATTCCCAAAAATACAGTGTCAGATATAAAAAATGTTGGTGTAAAATTCATAATGTCTGGGCTTTTGCTTCAACCCGTTTTTTAGCTTTTTGAGCAAAAAAAAAATGAAAAAAATAAGAAGCAGAGGTCAATTCACTGTAGACTGTTGCTCGAAATTTTGTATGCATAGTACCAGATTTTTAAACAAATTTCTCCGATTTTTCTAAAGTGTATTTTGTAATTTTCGAATTTTTTTTTATCATGATTGACAAAAACCCTAATTAGGGATTTGGAAATGATGCGAATTGCACTAACAATAAGCGTAAGATGCCTGGTGAGGTTCGGTACACTCTAAACTACTATTGAACTGCTACTGCAGACAGTAGCTTGAATATTTTTGATGATGGCGAACGGTTTTTGGAAATTTTTAAGGCTTTTTTAAAGCATTTTTTTCTGTAATATCATCGTAAAATCATGATTAATTGAAAGCGGTCATGAACAGTGAACCCAAACAAACCCAAACAAATCTGGTACTATGCATACAAAATTTCGAGCAACAGTCTACAGTAAATTGACCTCTGCTTCTTATTTTTTTCATTTTTTTTTGCTCAAAAAGCTAAAAAACGGGTTGAAGCAAAAGCCCAGACATTATGAATTTTACACCAACATTTTTTATATCTGACACTGTATTTTTGGGAATTTTTTCAGATTTTTCGATTACGGCCATCGAGGTGTTCAAAAAAAAAATTCAAAAATTCATGACGCGCTCAAATTTATTTTGAAAAATCTGAAAAAAATTGTAATTGCTTGATAGAGTGAGAGTAATGATAGGAAAAATCGGGAACCAGATTTGAGGGGTCGAGGGTCAGACCCAGGTCGAATTGGTATGGAATGCCCCATATATATAATAAGGGGAAAGGATGTTTTGAACGCGTTGTATCTATCTATTATTGGTTATTGAAACTCTTCGATGTTTTGAGTCTTGAGGAAGGCCTTTAAATTTCTCTGTCTTCAAAATAACTTTTGCACACCCGCCCACATACATCTTTATATATATATATATATATATATATATATATATATATATATATATATATATATTTGTGTGTGTATATAAGACTTATTTATTCTTTCCACTAGCATTCCCGTTTCATTTTCTAAAAGACGCAAGTAGCGGGCGCCTCTCTTACGTCGACGACTCCGGGATATAAATTGTTCGTCTTATTGGACAAATTCGCAGTCGCGCCCAACGCTTCAATACTTTCACGAAGCGTGTACTTTACGGGTAGACTGTAATAAAATTTGTCCTTGCCTAACTCCTTTGCCTAACTCTCTTCGTCCTTTGCCACGCTCTTCTTCTTCCCTGTTCTCATACACCCGCGTGGACCATTCCTCTTCTCGCGCTCCATTTACCCCGCTCCTTCTCTCGTATTTTTATTTCTTCACACTCTATCTTTGTACCCGACTTTTTCACCACGTTTTTTTCTTCTTTTCTTTTTTTTTTTTCTCTGCTTTAGAGCCTTGTCGGGCTTCTCGGTCCTGTCGCCTGGTCGTTTTTTATTTTCCTTTCACGCCCTTCAGCCACCGCTCACAGCCTCGACCTATTTGACTCCAATAAAAGGTTTAAAAAAAAATTGTTTCGTTCGAATGTAAATATTGGCTCAAACGTGTGTGTGTGTGCTCTTTGGCGTATCTTACACGTTCGTGGAAATCCGTTGAATCAATCTCTTTTGCACCCCAAGCAATGTTCATCCAATGATGGATAAAATATATTTTTATTTGCTGTTTCGGAGCTACCAAAAAGCTGTCTTCGAAGTAAGAAACTTTTAGTACCGAGTCAATGTATGTTCCGGTCCATTAATCATCGGGAATCATTTTCTAGGGAGTAAGAAACTTGCTTGGTAAAATTCCCGGAATGTCTAAAAGTTGAAAGATTTCAGGAGATAAATCGCATAGCCTCGAACTTTTTTTTTTCTCTCCAGCCGATCAGTGGGTCCTCGTCGGTCAGCGAACCGAATGCGAACGGATAAAACGAATGAGAAAAAGATCCAACCGTAAGAAAGCTGATACGATAGTACTTTTCTCAGGTATTCTTTTACGCGATACAGCTAAATCTTTTGAGCCTACGCGAGATGAATATACAGGCTCTTTTTGTCGGAGCCTGTATATTCATGAATATACACTCTGCAGTGTCGTTGAGGATCTAATTTTTTCAGTTTTTATCAGTAAATATGTAATAAATAAAATATTTATCACAAATTTGGCACTTTGGGATCGACAATACCCATATTTAACATAAGTTAACATAAATCAGAACAATCGTGGGGTAACATAAATTTAGTCTCTTTGTCGATCCTGAAGAACTAGTTGTACCTCCTTAATCCGGAACTATTAAGGACTCTAGTCAGAATCCAAATAGAAACTTTGCATAGGATCCAAGCTGGAATCCCGAACTTCTAGAACAAGATCTAGTTCGGTATGGAATCGGATCCCAGGAATGAATGTAAAAATCCCCCAGGAGATACCGATCCGTATCAGCTGGAGACGCTGAACGTTTTCTGAAATCATTTACTCAAGGATCTGAAAAAGATTATGTAAAAATTGGTGCTACAGTATAACTGTCGAAACTTATATATTTTAAAAACAGAATTTCGAAAAATGTTCTTTACATTTAATAAAAAATGTCGAAAAAAACAATATATAGACCTTGAAAGACTTATATTTCCTGGAGAAAAGTGATATAGATTATTTATTCAGAGTAATTATATTTAAATTAAATAGAGATCGTTCGAACTAAGAAATTATGTATTTAATTTGCTAACAAAAATGTATTTATATACCACAACCATGTTCTCCTCGCTTTTTCGTGCATGTAAACGGTACGTAAAAGGGCTATTTTACGTCCTAGGATTTAAAAATTGTAAAACGTCCGCGTACAATAGCTGTCGGTCGTTAGGTGCTGCCCTCAGTCGTCAGGTCGAGGAATTATTGTGTACGCTGAGGCATTATTTGCGGAAAGAAACACAACCTCACTTTCACGTGACACCGCGACAAAGCATCATCAATCTCGCGCGATGTTTGCAGTAGTCGTCTTCGCCTCGCGGGCTCGTTTATAGTTTCGATCATATCCCGATCGGGATCTGATCGAAACTTAGGCATCCCAAATAAATTTCTCCACGGAACGTTAAAAAAATTACGATAAATTGATGACTCGGAACGAGAAAGAAAGAACCCTGGTCTTCAGTTTTGTGGTCGAACGTTTCTTCACGTTTGATATCGAGTGTATCGCGTATTATTGGACTGATATACATTGAGGCGTTTGCAGGATGAGCACGTGCCCGTAACGAGTGAAGGGCTTGGCCGTATCCCTATAAATTTCTCGCAAGAGCCTTCGCGTACTTGGAGGTACGAACTGACGAGGTTTGACCAAATTCTGTACACTCGACTGTACGTGTCTTGAATACCGTATCGATTTATATACACCGATCTGCGCACCGGTCGTTGCGGCAATGCGAGAATGATACAATCGGTAATAGAGTCGTTCGCATCAGCATGAGAGCCCTCTCGTCGTTTGTGCCGCGTCTCGTCGAAAACGGGCCAAGGGTTCATACGGTGTATTCATAGATGAACGCACATAACGAAAACCCCGAGGATTTAGTCGTATATAGAAGGGCGCGTGAGGTCCCAGATAAAGCTTGATCAAAGTCCGGCAGAATTCCATTCGAGCGGTGCTGAAGAGGGGCCGCTCCACTGTGTCGTTATGTTCAAGTATGTGAACCGACACACGCGTTTGGGGTTGTGCTCGTGTGGATGTACGTGCATTTGTAAGAACTTGTGTATATGTAACTATAGCGTGTACACAAAACTGAGCGAGGGATCCCGCAAAAGCCGATGTGAAATTTATACGAACGTGTATGGACGACGAGTATGCTATCAAACCTTACAAGTGGTCTATGTGTATGCAGGATGACATTCCCTTACGAGCTACTTCTCCGACAAATGTTCGGAGATTGGCGCGAATAGGGGATGTCGGATTTCAGCTAAAGTATTCTAGTCTAGAAATTTGAAAAAAAATCCATCTTTTTTTTAATTTTCTTAAGGGCTTACATACACTTGAGACGGCTAAAAGTAAGGTTATGTTTGAGAATTTTTTTGTGTATAAAACTGAATTTTATTGAACAACCATGATATACATTTTAAAGTATGACATTTTATCTACATTGTGTGGAAATTTGGTTAAAAAATTTCAAACGGTAAAAAAGTTACAGTCGTTTTTCTGGGACGTGTTTTTGTTGACAGCGTTTGCGGTACCGGACGTGCCTCTGCCATTTTTTATCTAAAAAAATATTTGTTTCTTAAAGTAGATAGACAAAACTAGTACTTATCGAGCCGGAATTTAAAAATTTAATTTTTTCAGATCATGGCAGTCACTGGAATAAAACAGGCGATGTTTCGCCTCCAAATTGTTCAGTACTTATGATGAAAAAGAAACTATGCCAGGCATCGAAAAAAAGGCTCGATAAGTACTAGATTATTGTGTGAAGCATAACTGTGCAAAACTTGATCCCGATCGGTCCAGTAGTTGCGGATATATTTCTGGTAGCGATTTTGAAAACACTGTTTCGAGTAAAACGTGTTTAAAGTTTTGAATACACTTTACACTGAAATAACTGGTTTATTTTAAACTTACATGAAATCGTCGATTCCTGTGCCATATGACGGATCTTCCTTAGATGTTGACGCTTCTCTTTTTATGCTGTGTCAACCTCATTCATAGTCAAACTCATAGTCAAACAGATGACAAAGTCCGCGTCTACCTGCGCCCCAACCATTAGTCGTTGCTCACCCGGTCAGTTACAAAACGCTATAACTTCGTCATTACTGCGAATTTCCTTATGAAATTTTCAGGGTAGACACTCAAAGGATAGTACTTTCGAATGAGCACCTTTTTGGAAAATCGATCTTTTTGACCTACCTAGGTGTATGTAAGCCCTTAAAGCATAGACTCTTAAGAATATGTCTTCGAAAGGAAATTTCGAAATTCCTAATGTTTACAAAGTTATAGCGATTTGAATGGATTGAGCGGCCGATGGCCATCGGACAATCAGAAGATTCTAAGGAAGCTAGAACTGCTTGAAGGGAAGGAATAGCTTGAGATATAATTATTACAGTAGAACTTCGATTATCCGAATCTCGATTATCCGATTTTTCGTTTATCCGAACGCTTCGGCGTCTTATCCGAACGTTCGATCATCCGAACTCAATGATGGTCTTTTTTGCTCATTATCAGTTAAAGTATCAACCTAAGGTATTCCCCTTTTTCTCTAATAAAGCTACTTCTTCGAGATATTTTCAAAATGCATTATTTTGTCTATATGTAACTTTATACATCAGATCGTATATACATTGTATGTGTATATGAGAAACATTGTGTATGCGAGCGTATTCCAGCAGCGTCTTCCAGCAGTTTGATCCTGACTTTCAAATTTTGGATGATCATGAGATTATATCTTTAGTGCGAGGGGCTCAAGAGAATGACAATAACAATGATGATGATGATGGCGATTTATCTGTCTCGGAAGCGCATAGTAAACCGTCTCACCGTGAAGCATACAGCGCTTTAGAAACCACGCTGGAATGATTTGAAACCCAACGAGAAAATAGTCTCACACATCTGTTGCTCTTGAAATGAATTCGAGACTTAGCGACCAAGAAACGCGCAACTACTATGAGACAGCCAAAAGTTGATCATTAATTTAAGCAATTGTGATCTAACTGCATAAGTAGTGATGGTATAAAAATTGAAACTTTATTCATTGTTAATTGCTATCAAATAAAGGATTTAGGTTCATTTAGTTATACTTTATGACACGGAAGTATAACATGCCATCATACCACTTAGGTAGTTGCGGTTGTCTATAATTGTACTCAAAACTTTAACTGCGCTTTTCTCGTAACTATTTTTCTCAACCTGGTTGACATAAAATCTCGCGTCCTATTCAACCGATTGTCTTCAAATTTGGTATGGACCTCCAGTACATGTGCCTCTATCGTCGCTGTCTCGGGCATTGCAAAATTATTATTATTATTATCAAAGAAAATTTAAAACTTCGAAAAAATAGGGTGAAGAATTAACTTTTTTAGACAAACTAAACTTTTTTGTGTGAACTTAGATTAGACAAAAAATCTAACGAGGCAGGAAACGATTCTAAACCGTCATCCATCCGAGTACACTTCGAGGCCAAAACAGCTTGACATGATCGCCGAAGCCCCTTATACTGACGACGATGCTTCACTTTCCTGTCATTAATTAATTATATTTCACGAAACGAAGGGTCTCTTCATTTTGAAATTAAATATAAATTACTCAGCCTTGAAATGCTGTTATCTCAACTGCATCAGTGAAATTTCCGCTGCACTTGGCTGGCGCGCTTTATTCGTGACCGCAGATACATCGCTCACGTGCTTTCATATATCCTACGGATTTTGGCACAATAGCGCGTAAGCTGACACTGTCGAAATTTCTCACTCGGTCATATCGAGCTTCCCGGCTTATGATAGAATATCGAGTCCTTTCCGTCATCAGATATAAAGATCAGACCATGTTGCGCGATCAGAGATCAAGCTGCATACTCACACATGCAGTACACCCTCGATGATTTACGTCGATCGGAAACTACGCCACGACCATGCATCACCTTCCTTCGAGGTCTTATCTCGTTACTCAATTCCGGATAGTTGCTAGTTGCCAGTCACTATTCACAGAGTGCAAGAGCGAGATAGAGAGAGAACTCTCTGTGACATAGGCGTACTTGCGTAATTCGTGTAACCAGAAGTGGCCGTAGGGTGCGTACCTGCTGTCTCCATTACACTAGAGATATCTTTCACACAAAATCGTGACTGAGATACTCACTATAAATACGTTGAACGCTAACAAACAGAAGGGCTTAAGGCGTTGTGTAAATATGTATGTATATCATTTTTTTACGCGACTATTATATATATAAAATAACTTTTATTTTTCACTAATACATTATAGTTTTATGAATGAATAATGAAAAAATGAATGCAAAAAAAGAAAAAAATGGCTGGGACATAAGCCGTCTAGTTGGATCCTCTTTTCAAACTGGCGGAGAAAATACCTCGAGATCCACTAAACCGATTTTGATGAAATTTATACCACTTATTCTTTATAATATTATCTAAGATGTACTATAAGATTGACTGGATGCCGTGTTCATTTTCAATTCATTTTTAAAACTCAACATTTTGGTACAAATCAGAGTTTTTTTTTCAAACTGCTGTCATTTCCATAAAAAAAATTATTTTTATTTTCGCTATGCTACACTTTAGCTATTACTTTTCTTTACGACATTTTTCATTTTTCAGACGATGCCTGACAGAGAAAACAATTTTACCATTGACGAGGATTTTCCAAAGAGGGTCCTACTAGACGACTTATATCTCCGCCACTCTTTAATTTTTCCAAATCATCTTTTTTTAATATGTTCATAAAATATGATGTATTTGTTAAGAATAAAAATTATTTTATTTACTTATTAGTCCCGTCAAATATTTTTTTCAATTTTTAAACCTATTTTTCCGAACGCCAGGGTGGTGTGACGCTTTAACCTAGTTAATACGAGCAGACTACATCACGATGGGCTATGACTTTTTCCTTGTCGTAAATTAGAAATATTTTTGGATATGTGTGACTGAAAATATACGTCCCATACGTTCACTCGTTAACCGCTTCTCCGACTATTCTATTGCATCAACTTTTTATTGTACTATAGAATCAATCCAATTGTCCAGTTTACCGACCTAGCTTATCCCGATAATGTTATCTATTCCATTTCAATCGAGTTAAATTGATGACATAAATTATGTCAAAAATATAATCAGATGGGCTTTGAACTGGTTTCGTGGACACTCCTCTTGCAGTTGTCTCTTTGAGGCTTCATACTGAGCAAGTGATAGTAGTCAAAAGCTCCCTGGATTCTCTGACAAATTCTCTCGCACAAACTTTGTATTTGATTATCCGAGAAGAGGGTGGATTAAGCGCTTGCTTCGTCCTACCCTTTGCCCGCCCTCCATCTCTCTCTCTCTTCCTCTATCCTACTCTCGCCGACGTTCTTAGCCCATCTGTCGTACTCTTCCTCCATCCCTTCTTCCCTAGCGATCTTTCCCTCTCTCTCTCTCTCTCTCTCTCGCTCTCTCTCTCTAGACCTCGTTGCACTTGGCGTACGTTACGGTGAAAGTTGGTATTTAACGTTGAATCCAGTTAAGTCAGCTTTGTCTAACACGGTTAGTTTTCCGTGAGAGAAGAGGTTCGGGTTGCGCATCCAATGTCCATACATGCATAGATATGTGTACAAAAGCACCGTCGGTCTATGCGAACACGCCAATGTGTGCATGGCAAACGTACAAGACTCTCGAGTCGACGATAACCTGATACTTTGGCAATGTCGTAAGTTAGTGCGCTCTGCATGTCCGCAGTGGCGCCGGCGGTGCAACGACGGTGGCGTCATGGTACCAGCCGAGCCACATGCGCCCATCCTATTACCATTCTTCATACTGGGACGCTGACGTTCTTCATCTCACGCCAGTCCGCGAAAAGTCAAGAGTGGTGAGAGATACAGGAGCAGAGAGAGAAAGGGAGATGTAGAAAGAGAAAGAGACGGAAGTGGAAGAGAGAAAGAGAGAGAGAGAGAGAGAGAGAGAGAGAAAGTCCAACGTTGATGTGTACCACCAACATGTTTTGGTAACCCCAGCATACGCCCTTCCCACCGCCAACCTACTCTGGACCAACTATAGTTAGGGGATACATACTCCCCGCTGTGGAGAACACAGAATCTCCAACTCTCTAGCTGAATCGAGTTAGTCTCTACGGGCGCTGGGCTCGTTCGAATTACCTGAAAACTTTTGCTAGCCCAGCCCCCGCGCATCCACTATATATAGTTTCGCGAAAGGATAGTACAATACAAGTGCCACGCCCGACGTTTTGTATTACCAGTCGCAAGGCTGCAAGACCAGGCCGTGAAAGAAATTCTATACATATAATATATATTTACGTATGTGTCGCTCTCTTTCTCTCGCTTTTTCCCCTCTCTCAGGGCTCATTTCCTTGAATACATGCATGCATTCTCAGGGAAGGCGTTTCAGTCGCTTCCAGTGCTACGTTAAAATCCCATTGCCGCTTTCACGCATGCCGAACGAGGGAAATTTCGGTTGGTATGTGGTAAATGTTTGTTTTAGCGTGAAAATGACTGGGGACGAATATTACCGTTAACTCTGTGCTCGTTGGGTGACGGTGTTGGATTTTGTCGGTTCTGATTGTCACGTTCGCGTTGTTTTTATACACCGCGAAAAATCGTACAACTTCACCACAAAGTCTATTGTACTGCGCCTTAGCATAAATTGATTATGTAACCTGTAACTTTTGTTACGCCTGGGAAAATCACTGCACAAACTTGGCGTGTTTGACGTGTTTTTATACTGTGCATAAATCACGCATAATACACGCGGGATACGCGTTGCCTTGCTTATACTACACACTTATTCATTTTGTAAAACACGTAAGTGTATGATTTTAACGCATTTTATTGTTACACGCCTCCGAATCAGTCCCCATCAACGACACGCTTATTCGAACACACACAAAGCTTGTAGAATCAACCCACGATGCGAACAGTTTTCACACATCGTACGATGCAACACGCATTGATAGCAACACACAAAAAAAAATAACAGGGAAAGAAAACAACGCACTTTAAGCGTGCGTATATGTGGGCATTTGTAAAAGTTTTGAAAAACAGTTTGATCATATCAAAGGATCAAACTTAGCTAGTCTTTTAATTAATGGATATACTCTCAGTGACACACTCGATCCCACATTTCCGAGACGCGTTCAACCCGCAAAATAAAGGCCTCCTTCCCCGAGCAGAGATCGGCGATAGCAGCTAATCGGATACCTAAACATGCATACAATGTTTGAAATTCCAATACATTGGGGCCTCCGATGAACCTCTCGAATGACAGAAACTGGACATTGTCACTCAGAGGAGGCCAATGCAGAGCGCAACTGAACTTGCGAAATCCTAGGTGGGCCTGATTCCAGCGCTCCCGCAGAACCTACTGGCCCCCCTTTCGGACTACCGTAGGCGCACTGTAGACCCTTTGGACCTTCCATTCAGCCTACTGTAGGCGCACTGTAGAATTTCCGGACTCTCCATTCAGCAAAAAAGTATTTATTTCGTCATCGAACGGGTTACCGATCAGGCCACAATGGAGTGTTGATGGAGGAGATATCAAATTTGGGCTCAAAGCAGGTTAAGGAGGTCTGTGTTCTGCACGTTTCACTGCAACTGGGGGTTGAAAGAAGGTGTTGGAGGACTAGCGGTGGCTACACTGGACCAAATGGAGGCCTCTTTATGGCACTGAACTCAACAAATGGGATTTGGTAGGTTCAACGGAGGCTGGTGGCTTGTGTATTATAAAAGAAATGGGCCCTGCGAGTGTTCAGAGAAGGTTATAACCTTTCACTCGAGCACAGTTTCATTTGAATAGTATACGTATATATTGCAGACAAAAGTAATTCCCACAATTATTTGTTATATCATTTTAACTATATAAATTCGTTAATGTCATTGTAATAATTAGAAAATATTATCGAATATCATAATAGGTTATGTTTGAAAAAATCTGTAACATGATACTCGATAATACTATAATATTATGCTTCAGATATTTTAAATCCTTTTATAGGTTAATTTGTATTAACCTATTATTGATATATTTATATATATACAGTGGGTAAAAAAAGCATTTGCACAACGCTTGTTTTTCAAATTACTAAATATAATGTTCGAATTTTTTTTTCGAACATTAGATTTTTCTTCGAAAAAAAATGCTAAAGTATTTCATTTTATTTCGCAGGATAATTTGACTAACATGTGGTATACAAATACTTTTTTATCCACTGTATATATATAATAGGTTATGTTTAAACAAATCTGTAGCATGATATTCGATACTACTCTCAATTATCACAATGACATTAACTAATCGATATATTTGGTGAAGTCACAAATAATTATGGGAATTACTTTTATCCATTACCTCATATCTGTCATTGAGATACCACAAGCACTTGATAGCATAGTGGCAGCGAGTATATTGAGTACTATAGGCAGGTAGGTTCGATACCATATGTAGAAAAAATATTTTCTTCGACAATAATCATTACAGGAGGTCAGGGAATGTCGAATTATAATAAGAAATCATTGAGGTAGTACTCTGACTTGAGTATTTTATTTTATTGTGGTTTTATGAGAATTCTCTGCGTTTAGTAGACGGGCTGTGATGTCTTGAATGCTGGGGAGACATATTTAGCACTCTTCTATGTTACACACAGTATAAAACGTATAAAAAGTGTCTTGAACATTTTACATACTTAAAGTGTGTAAAAATAAGACACTAGTTTTCGCAGTGCTGGCGCACAGTATGAAACTTTCGGGTGGACCCAATGTATGCCACGACCATCGACCCTTGGATAACCAAATTATCTTTTTGAAAGTGGTCCTAGTCGCCAAGCGAGGAAAACCTGATGAAACATCATTGGTAGCTTTGATTACTCAATCGCATAGTGAAAATTTGATTCACGACAATGACGCACGCCACCAGTAACGCTGTCAAATGTCTACGACGAACCTCGTTCTCCGAATGGATATCGTGCTGGAATTCAATGTAATTCAATCCAAATATTATAACGAGGATGCAATTTCCTTCACGGGGGTAGAATATCTGATACGGCTTACAACTCAATTCAGGTTTAACAGTGTAGTTCGAAGCATCGGAAGTACGTAATACAGTACGTAAACCGCAAGTGGATATCCTTGTACTTCATTGGTGCGTGGCATACCTACGTAATCCAATATAGGATAACCCTGCTGCGAGATCACACGCAAGAAGGAGAGATTTCGATCAGGAATACTGCGTACCGCTATGGGGATGTGGATAAGGATACAAGGGTGGGCCTTGCTGTGTGGTTGCCCACGGGGGTCAGGACACGAATTATGCAAGTGTCATGGCGATAAGGTCTCGCTCTGTTGTTTTCTCTCTCTCTCTCTCTCTCTCTCTCTCTCTCTCTCTCTCTCTCTCTCTCTCTCTCTCTCTCCTTCGCTCTATGCCCTGCAATCATCCACATATATGTGTGATCCATCCATGGTGAGGGTAGGTCGACCCTTCCCAACTATTGAAAGATCCGATATTAACGACGCGTTGTTAACGACAGGACAGCATGACCTAACGTTCCGCATATTGAACTTGTGTATACATCGTACCTGACCTGCTCGTCTAACCATTCAAGCTCTGACCCAAACAAGCATACGAATCAATGAACTTGTACAGTATGGAACTTCTATTAAGATGAACAATATACGGATTTATGGAGATCTCGTGGTAGCGTTTGGTTACGGTTTCATAATAATCATGAGATTATAGCGCAAACGATGAAATGAAACTTTTTACTGTTAATAAGCGGCTCGTTAAAACAGTTTTGTGCGAGTGGAACTTACTATATGCTTTCGTTTAGCAATATCGGGTTAGAGATTAAAAGCCATAAAGTGGCTCGTCTTTTATAAGTCCTGTATAGTTACTTATAGGTGAACGGTGGTTCGCGATGCGCGAACGGAAATGCAGAGGAAGCGGAAGGGAGAGATAAAAAGAGAGATAGAGAGAGAGGGATAGAGATAGGGTGCGGGCATTGTGGATCGTAAAGTATCGCAACTCGGGGGAGGAAACGCTTATTAAGTCGCGGTCTTCATCCGTTCTCTTTGCCGGTGTATTTTCAACCGCCTGCGGGCGTTATTAAACCTGTATTTATAAAGATTAAGACATTTAATAGTGATCACGGGTCAACGCTTCTAAATACTTCGCCGTTTCGGCGTATCGCGCTATTAAAGCTCGAAAATGAAACCGGCAATATAGATTAACGGTGACTAGATGCGTCAACATAATATCTATATTTAAGGTCCGACACCGTGAGGTAGGTCTGACCGCGTTCATCAAGCTTGCAAACCCCATCGTGTTGATTGGAAACATTCCTCCATCGTTTCGCCATTAATTAATGTATGACGTCGTTACGTTTATTGCGAATTTTCATTATCGCCTCACACATTTTGATGAGAAATCTTTTATGGTCAAACAGAATCTAGTCTTATTGCCATCTTGATCAATAAAAAAAACAGTTGTCTATGAGCGATCGTTTCGAAAACGTTATGACTCCGACGGGCTATCAATTTGAACTGATTCGTTAATCGATTTTTTTCCATTACGTTGAAGCACTTTGTTACTTCGAGGCTCGGAGATATCACGGCAAATGTAATGGGTGGAAACTGAAGAGCGCGAACATCCCGAGCAATCAAAGCTTCATTAATCAACCAATTATACTATTGAATTTGATGAATTTCTCATTTTCATTAGCGGCATACGTCAGTTGAAATAGAGTCAATAAAATGTAACGTATCTCAACAATTCATCATTCATGTATCTTAACGATTAACATTCATGACGATGAAAAAATCTTTTTTTTTATATATAATTTTCATCTTTAAAATGTTTAGAACACGTGGGTAAAAGAATATTTTCACATTTAAAGTATTTTAGAATTTACAGCCTAAACGTTGAACTTTAAATACGTTTTTTTTTTGGAAACAACATTTTTCGGCGCGCAGGGCGCTCTGCAGCTTCAACGGATGAACCGATTCGCATGAAGCGGTGCTTAATTGAAAGGAAATTCAATTTGTGGGGCCATCAGGAAGCGATTTTTGTCAAGAATCGATTTAAAAATATTTTTTTCGTTCGTTGAAGCAAAAACGGCTTTTTCAAACGGCTACCATTTTGTTATCCAGTGGTTTTTCATAAAACAAAAAAAAACCATAAGGCCCCCTAAATTTAGTCTAGTATAATCATGTTTAACACGTTTTTGTTCAAGATGAACTATATTTTAAATAAATAAAATTGGAATTTACTGCTCCTTGATAGAAAAATAAAATACATTGAAATCCATTTCCAAAAGTACTTATTTTATTTAAAAAAAAATCCCGAAGTTCATGCATTTTTCATTTCACGGTGACCATCCCTTAAAATCCAGAAGTTCTGACGTCATAGTGGCGTATGAAAAAGAAGATGAGATGATGCGAATCAAACTCCGCGTTTTTAAGGAAATAATTTTGATTTTTTTAAAAGTCGAAACAAGCCTGAATTATATATAACTTTGTTTTTAATACTGGAACATTTTTTTATTTAATGAAAAAAATGCACGTTTTTTTTAAATGTCTTTAGAATTTATAGGAATCTTCTTGGAAAGCCAATTTTCAGCCAGAGCATATACGTTTGTGACGTATATGCTCTGGCTGAAATATAGAGATGAAAGATAAGAGACGGTAATAAACCTCCGCTGGGGCTTCTGTAACTTCATCATTTCATTAGTGCCTACATCCGTGGTCCCTATAGACTCCGATGTCTATTTTATTGTGCAACATTTACCAAAAAGCGTACTCCATTATAACTTGTTTTTCATACCACCTATTTTTATGAAAATGAACATTCCTCAAATTACGAGCATTTCAACGACCTCACCAAGAATGCAGCGCATGGGCGTTTTTCGAGGAATATGATACAGCATTAAAATATTTTCCTGTCTTTTTTAGTACGCCGAGCTATGTAAAAAATCATATTGAGGGACTAGGCACACCAAGCGTGTTAATTAATTTAATTTTTTGGGAATAACACGAAAAATATTCAATCAACGCTTGGAACAATAAATGTTTAATTTCACAAAACATTTTATAAAAATATCTATCGACCTGTTTTATAGTAGAGTTTCTGTGTATTGCCATTTGGTAATGGAATTTGTATTCAACTGGCAGCGTTGCCGGGAAGTTTGAAATTTACGAAAATTCCCAAAGTTTGGATCTCTTTTCATGTTCCTCGAAGTGTATGAAGAAGCCTGGAGAAAGATAAACGTGTTCTTAGGACCATGAAAACGTGGTGGTCAGCGCCACGTTTAGCCATAGATATCAGCGCCCGCTCATGTCTCGAGGGAAAAAAACCTCTTGCGACCCGAGCAGAAATTTGTTCAGGGTGAAATCCGGACCGGATCAGGCTGCCACAATAGCAAATCCGGGCCGGATCAGGCAAATTTAGTCCGGCCCTGATCAGGGATGTAACGCTTTTGCAAAATCAGGTCCGGATCAGGCACCTTATCAGGCTCTGATCAGGCGCTTTATCAGGCCCGGATCAGGCACCTTACCAGGCTCGGATTAGGCACTATATCTGGCTCGGATCAAGCAACTTATCTGGCCCGGATCAGGTGCCTCATCCTGCCTGAGATATGCGTGTCATCTGGCTCAATCATTTAATTAATTTTTTGTTTAAAAATAGATCAACATTTATTAAATTATTATCGCAGTTACACGTTATCAAGTTTACTAACGTTATTAAAAATATGAAACATATTTTTTTAAAGTTTAAGTTTTTATTTTACTTGACTTGATCGTTTAGTTTTTGTTCCGGTTTTGGCGATGACCGTCCCAATCTTTCCGGCCCAATCTGTCCGGCGCAAATCATGCGTGCCTGATCAGGGCGCCTTATTGATCCCTGCTCAGGCCCCTGTCTGGCGTAAATCAGGCGTGCCTGATCAGGGCGCCTTATTGATCCCTGCTCAGGCCCCTGTCCGGCGCAAGTCATGCGTACCTGATCAGGGCGCCTTATTGATACCTGATAAGGCTTCTATCCGGCGCAAATCAGGCGTGCCTGATCAGGGCGCCTTATTGATCCCTGCTCAGGCCCCTGTCTGGCGTAAATCAGGCGTGCCTGATCAGGGCGCCTTATTGATCCCTGCTCAGGCCCCTGTCCGGCGCAAGTCATGCGTGCCTGATCAGGGCGCCTTATTGATACCTGATAAGGCTTCTATCCGGCGCAAATCAGGCGTGCCTGATCAGGGCGCCTTATTGATCCCTGCTCAGGCCCCTGTCTGGCAGAAATCAGGCCTGCCTGATCAAGGCGCCTCATTGATCCCTGCTCAGGCCCCTGTCCGGCGCAAATCATGCGTGCCTGATCAGGGCGCCTTATTGATCCCTGATCCGGCCCTGATGGATCCTCAGGCAGCCTGATTAGATTTCTGCTCGGGGAGTCCGCGTACTAAATGTTTTTATTTCCAGCACGTGCTTCGTGATAATTTAGCTGGAATTCAATTGAGATATCGCGACGAAGTAATTAATTCAGTTTAAATAATTCTCAAGTTATACTAAAATAGTATTTGAAATTAGCAAGAGTAATATACGCTTGGTCAGTGTGAGGCTTCGGCGATCTTAAGGGTGACAGGAATTTCGTCGATCGACTTTTTTCCCAGATAAATTTTGCTTTTGACCAAAGTAGGTTTCATTTTTACACGGCCGGAATTACAGGGCGATAATTCCAAACTTGCTCAACATGCCCCTCTCTACCTTGCACAGTGCAGAGCTTAGGTTTCGTGAAAATCACGTTCAACTCTTGAAAATAGTGCAATGTTGAAGCGAGACACGTATGTATGTATCGACTAAGTCTAGCCTGAATAAGAGCTGATATATACGTCAATAGAATTGATGATGTTGCATCCGGATGTACAGCACTGACGAATAAAAGTCAGTCGAATCTGACCCCGCAATGTTTGGTGTCATTGCATTTCGAACAGATCAATTTCTGAATGTCTTGAATTGTTCAATCGTCAAAAATCCAGGATCCGATCAATCATGTCTCTTTCCAGAAGCGTTTTTCTCTCACGAGGACCCGATGCCACACTTACACATGAACGCGTTCGTTTGTAAATTGGTCGCCAACCCTACTTAGCTGTGCTTTTGAACTTTGGTACATGCAGCGATCGCAGATTTGGGCCTCTCCAGAGGGACCCCTTATTTATAGTGTCCTTCCTCGGGGATTTCCGCGGGAATAGTTTGCCAACTCGAAAGTGGCCCGAAACTTTGTATTCAAGCTTATACGGTTGGGAAATCCAATCTAACATACTCTGTTATTCGCGCATTTGTGACACATCTGCATCTCAAGACACCCGCTGGGGGGAGTTACCAGTTCCATTTAAAGGCCGTCGTCTAGTGTGATGGGTCGAAAAATCAATTTTTTTTAAATGGCATTTTCTGAAAGTATAATTTCTTCCGCAAATTTTCGTTTTTGAGAGCCAATAAAAATTCGAAAAGTTCCCCGAGTTATGGCTCTTTATAGTGGTCTATAAAGTCATTTACTATTTTTTCTAGTTTTTCGAATTTTTGGGCATGATATTCCGAAAACTAATCAACCGATTTACTTTAAATTTGAACCACATGTAGTTTATACTGGTGTCTATTAAGTATACTAGAATTAACTCGATAAAAATATATTAACTATTTTTAACATGCATCATAATTTATAATTATTGCACGAAGAATCATTATGTTCGGTTACACAAAAGCCATTCTTTAAAAAAAAAATATATTCTCTTTCATACTAGTAAGCGTAATAGTGATGCTTACAGATGATACATTTTTTGTTTTTGGCCACTGAATGCTGATATATTATGCCCAAATTATTTAAATAAAAAAATTTCTTTTAATATACGACGTTTTTAGAACGGACTGAAAAGTATAAAATAATTCCTCCTAGCCCCATACCGATTTATAACCCTATACAGATTCCTAACCCCATAGAGATTGTTCTGAAAATTTGTGATTATGAATTTTGAATAGCTATAAAAATACTTGTAAGATTCAAAACGAAAAACGTGGGGCGCATGCAATAGATAATTGATGCATGAATACTTCACCTAAGTCACTAACAATTTTATTGCACTGCAAATAATATGAACTGTTGATGGAGTTTTCTGAACGACAGCTACTCCTTACACTCCTTACTACAATATTATCTATTGCATGCGCCCCACTTTTATCGTTTTAAATCTGACAAGTATTTTCATAGCTCTCTCTCTCTCTCTCTCTCTCTCTCTCTCTCTCTCTTACACACTTAATTCGTCAATCTGAAACCTGTTGAAAACTATTATATATTGTATATATTATATAAATATATACAATATCTATTTATATATTATATTATTTATATTGTTATATATATGTTTTTTTTATTTATATTTATCTTGTCTGTCTGCTCGTTTGTTTGTCATTCAGTTCTGAGCTATGTTTAAAGTTTCAAGTCTCTAGCTCATCCGGAAGTTAGTTTAAAATCGATTGCAAGATTTTTATCAAACAGACAAACAGACAGGCAAGAAAGCGAGTTATTAAAAACTTGGTAAAAGCGGCAAAATCCATTTTTTCTAGCCATATTAATATACGTGTAAATTTGTTAATAATTAACATTTTTCAATCCGTAAAAACGTATGTGTTCTTCATTCGTTTCTTGTTTAATAAATTCCAAAAACTCGAAATGTCCTATGTCTGATGGTTTCCGATAAAAAAAATGTCAAAGAACGACTACGTTTCTTTATCTTCACACTAGACGACGCCCTTAAAGGGGGAAAACACTTCACAATGTTGAAAAAAATAGATTTTCTTCACATACTTCGAAAGTATAATATGTTGAGAATATATTGGAAAATCGAAAAATCGAAATATGAAATATTTACGAAGTTATAGCACATAGTCGAGAGTGCGCCGGGACCGCATGCTGTGAACTAGGGAAACTTTAAACGCGATTATCTCGAAACTGCATTTTCAAAAACTGCTCTTGTTATAGTTAAAAAAGTTATTGATCGATCTGGCTGAAATTTTTGGAGGTTTGTCACTATAACATTATCGGAAGGATATACCTAAAGTTTTAAGGTTATCGCGTAAATAAATTATTTTATTGGGGTAAAAATTGTCGAGAAAATGGTCAAAAATATGAAAATTTGATTTAAAAACCTACTTAATTTTTAATTTTATACTTTTTTATATTTTCATAGGTATATCCTTCCCCTACACATGTCAATAAACGAAAAATATTTTCGTTTTCTGTTTCAGATCAATAGAAAAAATCAGACAAATATAGCACTTTTCGATAACACGCAAAAGACGCCTAAAGGAATACCTTATAAAGCCGCCATCTTGTTTTGTTTAAAAAAATTAACACTTGAACGTTTTAATAAGATAATGTCAAAATTTAAACATGATGCGATTATTTTATCACCTTTAAAAAAATGCATGAAAAATGATTCATTTCGGAGCGACTAAAGGGTTTTCTCCCCTTAAAGAGGTCATTCAACTATAGAGATACCAATTTCCATAATCTAATAAGCTTCAGGATACTCCCGAATCTCTTTCAGCCAATCTACTTTGACCAGCTTTCGTTATATTTCTTTTATTTGTATTGTACTAAAAGCTGTTTAATTGACGCTATCATGCATTCCAACAGAAAGACAGGAGGAAGAATATAGTTTGCTGCAACAACTGAACTCCAGTTCCCGGGCCAGTGTGGTTCAAATAAGTGATCGACGGCTCTTGATCTTGTACATGTCATCGGCTTTGTATCTTCCTCGGGATGTCACGATTGTCATCATGGATTTGGCAGTTGCTCGCGGAGAGTTTTTTTCGAAATCCGAGTTTACGAACCGCGAGTATAAAAGAAAGCGGGCGACGGGATATCGAGCAGAATGAGATGGAAAACGAAGCGGGTCACAGCTGTGGAATAGGGTTTGATGGGACGGTTATCCATCTGGCCGCTTAGTTGGAGGAGCTATAACAGGATTGTGCAAAAGCTTGCAGTTTCAACATCGGATCTCTCTCTCTCTCTCTCTCTCTCTCTCTCTCTCTCTCTCTGTCTGTCTCTCTCTATCACTCTTTCAACGCAAGAGCAAACCTTTCTCGATGTGGCTGAAAACAGACCGCACGTATATATGT
>OZ010715.1:3779153-3865808 GCA_963932345.1 Ophion ventricosus | reverse complement strand
AAAAAATTACACGACACCCAAGAAGCACCGGGACGGGCCGACTTAATGACAGAAATATTGCTCGCATGGCAAATGCTCGGTTAATTTTAAATGTAAATTTTGCGGTAAGCCCAAGCTGTTCCGTGTTAAAGCCCGTGCGAAAGAGGTGAAAAAGACAAATAGGCGGTTTAAGTGCGACTCTCACATTTCCTTCTAGCTTATTCCTCAATTTTTTATAAATCTTGAAAATAATGGACAAAATATCCTTAGTTCGAATAAACTAGTTTTTTATTTATTTTATTCAAGTCAATCTTACTCACGATAAGTATAACGAAATCGTTATTTTCTAGGATCATACGTTCGCTATTATCTATCTATCAACTATTCTTTATTGGCTCCTTTATTAAATACCCACACTGCAAAAAAAATTAATTTAAATAGCATTTATTTAAATCAAATAGGTTTTTCCTTGTCTCACAGCCTACTATGACCCTATTTGTTTGAAATATATATTTTTTCATTTGTTCAAGCTATTCTTTTTAAATATCACATATATTCAAATTAAATAAATAAAGATAAAACACGACATCTCGCATGAATACGAGAAAGAAATATAGGTTCATGACAAGAAAATGCGTTGAAAAAAAAATTAATTAAATTATTTTTCTTTTTTTTCACTAACAAGGCTGTTATTTGAAAAAAAAAACGAGAAATATCTCCGTGGCTTTTATTAACAGGTGCGACTATTTACGTATAGAAAGACTAACCCTTTTCATCAACTGCAGAATGTTACAACAGTCTTTTAATGAAAACAAAGCCATGAGATTTTTGAGAGACTGAATCGTGTACCATTTTTTCGTCTGTCTCTTTTCTCTTATACTACCAGATGAAACCAAATCATAAATTTATTAGGAATAAATAAAATATTTAGTTATTAAACGATAGTGAATAGATCTCAATTTGAATAAATAAATATATTTAAAATAAATAATTTTAATAATGGGATGTGATGCGAAAAATTTGATTTCGCGACGGATGTAGTTAATTCAAATAAAAAAAAAAATCAAATGGACGCATCTAGTTAATCCCAAAAGAATTGTTCTGTCAGTGTACCACGGAGTATAATTATTCCAATACTACCTCAAGGATTGACAGATCAACGAATAAATAATAGTAATACGTTATAGTAATACAAATAATAATTTCATATATCAAGGCTTCGATTAAACTTTACGAAATCCTACAATCTGCCGTTTCGAGGCATTTTACTCCGCGGGAAAAATATTTCAATAAAAATAAGAGCGGAGAGAAGAAACAGAAATCTGTCTGGCACAGAAATGAGGTTGACTGAGTATTCCAGTATTCTGGTTTTGTCACGAGCCAGAGGGAGTGATAATGGGAAATAATGGTTTTGCCCCCTCCCCCTTCTTCATCTTTTCCGCTGCCTACTTAGCATCTTCTATACATCGTTCGTTTCAGGTAATAATGAAGAAAATATTTTGCAGTTTTTTTTTCCTTATATTTATTTATAACCGGTACTTTCCTCATATTTCACAAGCAACCCCGAGTCAAAATGTTCGAGTCGCGTTGAAACCGCAAAGAAAATGGGGGTACCTAAGCGAGGGGACAATGTTTGAAATACCAATACATTAGAACCTCCAATGAACCTCCCGAATGGCAGAGACTAGAAATTGTGACTCAAAGGAGGGCTGATGCAGAGGGTAACTGAATCTGCAAACCTCAGGTGGGTCTACTTCGAGCGCTTCCGCAGAACCTACAGCCTCCCTTTCGGCCTACTGTAGGCGTACTGTAGAGCCTCTGGACCTTCCATTCAGCCTACTGTAGGCGCACATTAGACCCTCCGGACCCTCGATTCAGCCAAAACGTATTTATTTCGTCATCGAACGGGTTACCGGTCAGGCCACAATGGAGTGTTGATGGAGGAGATATCGAATTTTGGCTCAAAGTAGGTTAGGTGAGGTCGAGGCAACGGACTTGAGATCGAAATCAGGTTAAGGAGGCCTGTGTTCTGCACGTTTCACTGAAACTGTACCAAATGGAGGCCTCTTCATGGCACTGAACTCGACAAATGGGGGTTTGCACAGGTTCAACGGATGCTGGTGGCTTGTGCATTACGAAAGATATGGCGAGTGATCAGAGGAGGCTATGAATTGCCTTCTGCTCGGGACCCGTACGTCAGGGTTTTCATTTATTTATGTTTATATTTTTTTTCCTCGAGGTCAGCATTTCTCATCCGTTCTACTTATATTGTTGATAAGAAGTGACCCGTCAAAATTCCGGATTGTCTCAATCCGGGCGTCCCGAAAACTCTCGAAAGTGCTTGGGGTGAAAATAAAATGTCAAAACTCGTGGATGGAAAGTGTACATAGATAAAAGAGATAAACTGGAACAGTGGAGATCGGAGAATGTTTTTTTCCAACCGTTTAGAGTAGCTGACCCAGTAACGTTTTTATCCCATATCGTTCGTTATGGACAATTCGCCAATAACGTTGATTCTCTGTCGCTCATGGACCGTGACTATCGGAGTGGAACAGTTTTTATAAGAGGGATCATGCCCGAAGAATTTGCTTATCAGTATAGAGGATCAAAGAGGGAAGTGTAAATGAATACCGCATTGGAGTAAAGCCGAGATGTTTATTATGTATGTTGCAGTAGATTCGGATGAAGATAAAAATGATGCGATAAGAGAGGGGACGATTCGATCAGGAACGGGAAAGGGTCCTGGCCCTTCGCGCACTTACGAATCTCGAGGGTTTCATCTACAACGAAAGTGATTGAGCTGTTCCATATTTGGTGGGACAAGAAGGCTGTACGCGCAGAAATGACATTTCCATCTGAGAGGTTTCAACCCAAGGGGATATTTATCGTGAACAGCGGAAGCTTGAGTATGAAAACAACGGGATTGAATTGAGTATCTCATCAGTCACTGCACGTGCATCAGTTATTGATTATCCTGTTATCAGCACGACGAAGGACAGTACACTTTCTTGGACGTCTACCGGATGCCCGTGCGACCTTGAAACAAAGTGAGTCAATAAGTAATCGGCAAATGACTATCATTGGAAAAGATGAGAACAGATAAAGATTCTGTCAAGTTTATGAATCATGTCAAGACCAGGACAGAAAGAGATCCTGTCTAGATCAGGATGCAAACGGATTCTACAAGGATCGGGACCGAAATAAATCAAGTAAATAAAAGATCCAACCAAGCCATTCACAGAGGAAAGATTGCCCGGAAGAAGTTATGAAAATTCGGTGGTAAATCATCAACGATAATTTCCACCGGGTCCGAGGGTGTCAGGTAGAAAAAAATAGGATATTATTCAAGAGTCAACGATGACGACAATAATGTACGAGCCGGAGCATTCACGACCTATTCGAAATGTGTTGAAAACGTATACACATATACAATAGCAAGGGGACGTTTTTTTTTGTCCACGCTTTGCCAGTCGAAGAATTAAGACGGTGAAAAAGCAACGTTCTTATAGTATAGAAGAGGCGAGGAAGGAACGATAAAACGCCGGAGTGAATGCACCCCCAGCTTGGCCGTGGAATGAATGGAGCTCGTTAGCGCTCTCATTATCATGCAAAGTGGACACGAAAACTGTTCCATTCCAAGAGTAAATATATATATCTCTTCTCTCGAGACCTACGAACGTTGCGCAAGGATGCTCCCGATTCGTTATTCTCCGCCTTCTCATCCAATCCATTCCGATAACTCGCGAAAGAGCCGATATGTTTCATATCTCCTTCCGATTTTTTTCCATATTGCGAAACGTACAGATGTAAATATACAGGAAGTCAATTTAACGGTATTCGATTCCTTCAACAACCTCTGTCCCCTGGCGCATATCGATCGCTGAGACCGAGCCTTTGACGTTATTGCTCACTACTACTTGTGGATGGGGTAATTAAATCTTTTTCATCCGTCCAGAAGCGGATGCGCTTCTAGCGATAATAAGAGTGACTTGCACGCTTTTTGCAGTCTCGACGAAGCATTGGAAATGCCTCCAAGTAACGATTCGTTAGGAAACCGGGGCGGTTTACAATTATGTAAACAATATATAATTGTTTATTTACTCGCAAAGCCTAAAGAATCCAAAAGCAAATGATTTAGCGAGCGATTAGTCGATACCGATAAATGTTATTCTTTCCAAACCGCCTTTCTCTATCCGTGAAGAAATGTCACCTGTCATTATTTACTTTGCGACGGGCCATGACCAGGCTCCGATTCACCTGATCGGATCCTTTCATGGAACAGACCAGAAAGATCACAAAATCGTTTTTTATGGCTTACACTCTATGAGTGGAAATGACAATGTTCTGGCTGAGATACATTTCGAGCAAGTACACTTTCACGTAATGTATAGCCGGCCAGAACATTGACGTTTCCTGAAAAGTGAAGCTTTAAGGACTGTCTAAAGCTGCTTTGCTTTTTAGGAGACGTCCATTAATTACATGAGGTGTTTTTTTTTTCTTTAATTTGGACTCTTGACTAGCCAAGATATGTTTTTGAAATGATTTTTACCAGGTATGTATGACTACCATTTAAATTAAGTGTATATCATTTGAAATACGTATACGAGAGGGAAATAGAGAAGTTCAGAAGAGTGGAAAAAATAGTGCGAGAGAGAGAGAGAGAGCATTTTGAAAGGATTTGTCAGGAAACATCGGATGTTATTGAGGCTTTTTAAACGCCAACTGTGAATCACGAGAATAAATCGAAAGGAATTGATGGTACGCAGCGTGTACATTGGCCGTGTAATTCCGATCGACATCGATAGTCCGACTCGTTGGTTTCGTGCAACGTCACGTGTCGAAAATACCTCTGTCAATATATTCGTCTCACAATCAGTGATGTATGTGATAAAGGAGATTTTTTCACAAGAGGATTTTTTTTGACGTCTAGGGTAGCAAAATTAAAGGTCCAAACCCTGAAAGAGCTGTTGGAAGCGTAGACGTACACCCGTTGAGGTATGTCATATATAATACATTCGCATGAATTTATATGCAAGTCACTCGGTTATATGAAACTTGTCAGAGAAGAAAAAGCAAAAACCAGTGACGTATATCAAGCGTATATGTATACAGCGGCACGACGAACTTGTTTACTTTGTGGCATTTTCCCTCTTTGCGGATCCACCAGTACGATATTTTTTGCTTTCGTTCTCTCTCCTTCTCTAGCTTCAGAAAGCATTTTTTTTTTGGCGCCTATCGTACTTTGTATCTCACGTAGAATAGTATGAAAATCTGTTCTTTTCAACATTCAATGAATTTCCATATTTTCGTTTTTCTTCTCAATATCTTTGCTCATTGGTAACGCCATCTGTAACTGAAGTTGGCAAGGCTTTCATGATCTAATGGTTAGATGACGATGCATGAAGTCACATAATCTATCTTTGTCATTGGTAACCCTCGTTGACTAGCCAGGTCGGACTTCACTTGTCAATGAGGATTATCAACACTGTAAATCTAAGTGTGTTCATTACACATAAACATGAAGACTTGCTGATTTGTATTTGCCGACAAACAGGTGGTGGGATGGTCTCATTCCTAAGAGCGGGTCTCAAAGTTTTCCGTAACCGTCAGGAGTTGGACTAGGGAGGAACGCGTGTTCGCCGTAGAGGCCTACTTTTCCAAATGGCCTCTCCATCATCTCCACCCAGCGAGCCTTTCGCACTCGCTTCAATCTTGCCCATGCAGCTCCTGTTCCTGGCCGGCAATCGATTATTTCCTGGGCGAACCCATTCAGGGGAAGTAGAAATGTGGTTTCATGATGCACAAGGAACCAATGGCGGTCCGTTAGATCAGCCGAAAACATTGAAGAGATTAGGTTGGCAATTCTGCGCCATGGGGATTTCCGACCGCACAGTGAGGCGAATTCTTCATGATCATCTCAATTTTCATCTCTACAAGTTGGCTATAGTGCAAGTAGTCGTTATGCTTGAAAGAGTGGACAGAAATTTCAGAAATCGCGCGATTCAGTCTATTGACAATGGGAGGGGGGGGGGGGGGGGGGGGTACTTGCGAGATATCATTTACAAGACTACGTAAAAGGAAACTTTAAATAAATGTGTGTTCAACGAAATTTGAATTATATTGATATCTGCTGTTTTTTGTTTTTAATTGACCTTTCAAATCAGCAAGTTTTCGTGCCGCCCCCTATATACATAACATAACCTATATTTATATATATATATATATATATGTATACTAGCTTCTGCCTGCGGCGTCGCCCACGTCGAATTTGGCCCATAGGAACGTCATTACTAGTTGCACCCCTTATTAGGGGTTGTTTTAAAAATTCCATAAAATATGCGTTGTATTATTTGTTTTGAAGAATATCTACACCATGTATCAAGTTGACACACGCAAGAAACACAATTTTCCATATAAACTTTACACCCCATTTCGCCCCCTTAAGAGATAATTTTAAAAAAATCCTTAGTGCACCTCCTACACCTTTTAAGGAACATATCTTCCAAGTTTCAAGTTAACAGATGCAAGGAATAAAATTTTCCATACGAACACCCCCTTTCACCCCCTTGAGAGATGATGTTGGAGTTTGCATCGTTGGAACGCAACGATAATAAATGCTTTCTAATCGTTCAAATTCTTTTTTGGATCATTTGGGCTGTGAAAATTACATTAATGTTTTCACGTATTCTTATCAGAGATTTACGAATCCAATTTGCGGACAAAAAATTGAATAATAATAAAAGTTAAAAAATGAACAAAAAAATCGTTGCGTTCCTCCGAAGCAAACTGCAACGTCATCTTGAGAATCGATTTTTGAAAAATCCTTTCTTAATGCACCTCTACACCTTCTAAGTAAATATCTTCCAAATTTCATGTTTCTTTTTTTCCGCGGTTAAGGCTGTGCGCTGTCTATATGCCAGTTACTAGCATATGACTCAGATAGTCTAGATTACTGTTTTTCTCAGGAATTTGAAATGCCTAATCTAACGTGGGGCAAAAGTTGGAAGATAGTTGTTCGTTGAAGGTTGTTGACCAGTGAAAAATGCCTAGGTGGGACCTGATAAAGAGATATTCTCTGAGAATACTGCGTGTATTACAGCATATTGTAATTCAAGGAAAAATATACAGGATGGGAAAACAATCCCGCGAGAAACCTGAATGTCCTGTAGGCATCCATACAGCCATAGAAATGCATCTGGAGTCATGTTTTTCATTCTTTCGTTCTCAAACTCTTTTTTTTTAGTAGCTCGAAACCAGCCGTAGTTCTTGGATTTCTCGTATTTTACTCGCGGATCCGTGCTGCTCACTTACATAACGAGAAACGCAGATGAGCCAAACGAGGATTCTTGCTACGCTCCTTCCGCGAATCAGATACCTTGCCGAGGCTTCAGTGTTTTCGTATAAACACTGGAAAACATTATACCTTCACCGTATACACGTATCAACTGCTAAAGCCAAAAGGGCCTAGGCTACGCTGTGCTGGGCCACACTCACAATTAGATCGTGTTGAGCACGACCTTTTGATTCTTGAGAGTTGATATCCGATATGTGCAGAGGGTAAGAAAAAGTCTTGTCGGCTGCAAAAAGGCAAGCTTGGAAGAACGATATTGGCGTCGAATGGTGCACTTTGAGAGTCGAAAACTGACCCTGGTCTGCGTTCCATTGTGTCTCCGACTTGGTTTATAGTACACGTTGTTTGTAGGCTTCAAGTTCCCTCGTTGTGATTTCATCAAAGATCCTTCCCTTTTTTTAGCATTGAAAATGCTTTTGAAGATGTATATAGGGGGTCTGATTTAGCGAGATGTCCCACGAAACTACCGCTACCCCCACCACACTGCCGCTGTGTTGTAGCAGGGTGGGGGAAGCTGCGACATGCTAATCGCCTGGGATTTGTTGAAAAATGCTGCATTACATGTAGAGTAGTCATTTGTGGTTGTAAGTTGTAAGTTTCAATTTTGGTGTGTACATTACAATGTTGGTGGGTTTGGGTTTGTTAAGGTTTGTTAAGGTTTATTGGGGTTTGTTGAGGTTTGTTGAGGTTTGTTGGGGTTTGTTGAGGTTTGTTGTGGTTTGTTGAGGTTTGTTGGAATTTGTTAAGGTTTGTTGGGGTTTGTTGAAGTTTTGTTGAAGTTCGTTGGGGTTTGTTGGAGTTTGTTGAGGTTTATTGGGGTTTGCTGGGATTTGTTAGGGTTTGTTGAGGTTTGTTGGGGTTTGGTTTGGATTGGATGGATGGGTGGATGGATGGATAGTGAGAATGTGAGAATACGAGTAAGAGAGTGAGAGAGAAAGAGAGAGCAACTCATATTATTTGCATGTTTCTTTTTTATCATCCGAAAAGTCTGATTACATTTTTAACGTCATGAAATAATCGCACTTTGTGTAATATCTGTCGATTTTTTTTTATACTTCTTACATTCATCGAATTTGTTTCTGCTCTCTTAGTGAGCTGCTTAGTCTTCGCTGTGATTAAAGTGAAGACGTCTTGCGGGAACGGTTCTTCGTGTTAATTGCAAACTTTTGACATGCGGCACGTCCACTTGCGTTCGAGCGAGGAAATGACACCCAGAGTATACCAGCTTTCATCTGTATTATTTATTTGAAACGGAAAGAATTAATCTTTGAAAACGAGTCGGGAGAGAAAATTCGAGCACACGCAACAGTTTAGAGCGGAGGATACTAGCGTTGTGATCGGTGGCCCATATTGAAAAACGCTTCACGCTCCGGCACACCTTCCAGAAGCGTATCCCATTCATTTCTCTATGAAAAAAAAAATGAATCTTCTTTTTATTTTCATTAAAATGAAAGAAACCGCGTCGCCATTGCCACGGTGCGAAATGAGGAAAATAGTGACGGTACACCGAAGCGTAAATGGGAGAAGAGAGGCAAAGAGCGAATGAAAGTAAGAGAGCGAGAGAGAATGGTTTCGTGGGGAACGAAACCAGAGAGGGAGAGAGGAAGTCACAAATAAAACCAGACACAGAATTATAGATGACGGAAGATAGAGAGAGAGACTGAGACCGACAGAGAGAGAGAGAGAGAGAGAGAGAGAGAGAGAGAGAGTCAGCGAGAGGTAGAAAACGACAAAAAAAAACGAAACAGCACCGACGAGTTTCCAGTTGCACGTGGGCAGCTCGCTAAGGGAGCAGTGGAATGAGTAAACCAAAGTATAGTAACCAGGGTGCAAGGAAAAAAGTGAAGTGAAAAAGGGTGAGTTTTGAGGGAGGGCTACATTGAGGTATAGCACCGGCGGATGAAGCTTTATTATTGTTATTCACGGTTTCGTAGCGTCATAACCAGACGAGCGGAGATGCTGCAACGGTGGAAAAAAAAGAAGAAAAGAAGTAAAAAAAAAATACCGCGAGAGACAGATATATTACGAGCCAGAGCGGAAATGTAAAAGGGACGGATACGAAAAGCGTCAGTCTCATGTATCACACATACACAACTGTAGCCTCAATTCCTTTTCATCCGACTATTAATATGTGGCGCAATTAAAGTTCGCCCTTAGATGAAAAGAACCATGTGATAAATATGGAAGGGAAATATTGTTTTGAGGAGACCATTCACCGAAAATTCTTTGGCAAGGATACGTACGTCAAGCAGCAAACTTTACGTGTTCCACGCCCAATTCTCCGTGCCAACTTCCGTTACATTAAGAGATGAGCACGACATTTATTTTTTGTATTTCGTGAAAAAGGGATGTAAAAACTTATGGCAGGAAGTCATTGTATCGCTGGCTTGTTTGAGTTTGTCTTACAATTAGATGCAAAAGGTTTGGCTAGATGTCGAGTCTGGGTCAGTATGGCATTGCTTCAATGTTTCGCCAGCTGGCTTTCGATGGAGTATCCCCCGCAAGGGAAGCTTCACTGCGAAGCACACGTACAGAAATTTCTTAGGAAAAAGTTCCAATTGGATCCCGATCGGGATATGATGCGGATTCCCTAGAAGGGTCATCCTCATCGAAATCCAGATGGCGCGTACTACGTAGCACAAGGCGGAGACGTGGTGGCACGAATTTGAAATGCGTATTTCAAGTACGTATTAAATACATTTTTCTTAGCAAATTAAATACATATTTTCTTAGAACGATCTTCATTTAATTTAAATATAATTACTTAGAATAAATAACCTATATCACTTTTCTCCAGGAAATATGTCTTTCAATGTATATATATTGATTTTCGAAATTTTTTATTAAATGTAAAGAATTTTGTTCGAAGTTCTGTTATTTATACGTTTTAACAGTTATACTGTATGCATCAATTTTAACCTAATCTTTTTCAGATCCTTGAATAAATGATTTTAGAAAACGTCCAGCGTATCCAGCTAATACGGATCGGTATCTCCTGGTGATTTTTTACATTTATCTCTGGGATCCAATCCGATATCAAACTCGATCTTGTTTTAGAAGTTCGGGATTCTAGCCGGGATCCTATGCAAAGTTTCTATTCGGATTCTGGCTAGAAGAGTTAATAGTTCCGGTTTAGGATTCTGGCTGGAATCTGATTTGCGAGTGTTACATTTTGCTCATCCCGGATTAGATCCGATATCCGACTGGATCCCGATTCAGAAACCTGGATCTTAATCCGAATCGGACTATATCCATGACAATATTTCTGCACAGGCAGTTACAAAGTCCTCTCATCTTTCAGGCTGTCTCATTCCTGAGTCCTTCCAACTTTCGATTATCACTGAAATCATGTTAAGCCTTTTACCGTTTCACCGTTTCTTATCGATGTTGATCCTCTATCGACTCTCGTTCCTGCTACCTTCACAATCGTGCTTTCGATTGCTAGGCGCAGGGTCTCTAGGTCGCGCAAACAAGGTATCAGAGCAAGAGGAAACTGTGAAATATAAAGCACTGAAGCATACTAATGTCATCAATTGCACGAGATTTATTGCTTTGCATTGTAATGAGAAAACCCCGAAGCAGCTGTGAATAGATGAGATGTACGTCGTTCCAGTTTGACGATATTACGAACACCTGGACAACATTTTCCAGTCGCTCTCATTTTATGCTCAATCTTTTATGATGAAGCCTCACAACACCTCAGTATTGTTAGTGACATCTTTTGAATAACGCAAGAGTCGAATTACTGCGTTGCGCCAGTGTGAGGCAGTAATACAGTGTGGGATAACTGAAGTATTCGCGCGATATGAATTCATGGTTGAGTTAAAGAGAAGATCGAAATTAGAGCAGGAGTGTTCGAGAATTCATGGGAATGGGGCAAGAGAAGTGGGCGGAGATTTCGGGGGCGCGGAACTCGGAAAACCCTTTTCAGTTCGTCGTTTTCTCATTCATAAAAGCCATTGGAGAGAAAGAGAGGTGGAAAGAGCGAGGTCGAGAGAGAGAGAGAGAGAGAGAGAGAGAGAGAGAGAGAGAGAGAGAGAGAATCGAAGAGATGTCCTCACTTTAGTCTAACTCCTCGCTTCTACCATTGAGTTTCTGCAATTCAAATCACCATTCCAAACGAGAACCAATGCTGGAAGAGTATTCTCGCGGTATCTAATATACATAGGCTCCGCATCAATTTACGCTAGCTTTATCGTTTCCGATCTTTTCAACCTTGTTTTCCCGTAGTGTTTAAATTGATCGACGATTCCATTATATTTGCATCGATAAGTATGTATAACGACATTCAGCCACTTTTTATTCGGTTTTAACACTCTCGAGGAATTTCATTGTCATGAGAAACCAAACTTGTCACCTTGAAGTATCAGGATGGGTATGCGTAGTACTGGGAATCATAAATGCAGTAACAATCGCTATCTCGATGCGATGACGATTCACGGGACAAAGTTAGCGATTGAGGGAAAACGCCTCGTTCCATTCTACCACGAACACCGCAGCTCCCATCTCTATTCCATGTCGGCATAATTACCTGTGGTTTGTGTACACATACACAAGAAACATATATATATAAATATATGTGTATAGGAGTTTCACGACTTCGTTTGCGATTGCTTGGATAATGACGAAAGTTCTCGTTGTTGAGGAGATGGGTAGAATTGTGACGATGCGTGCCCGGATTATTGTACCATCTGAGTATATACAGGTATGTTACATAAAGCGATAAGGAAGAGCGTTGACGTTTGAGGTGTGACGGTCGAGAGGGTAGGTTTGAGTCTTAGGGTCGTTGCTCTCTCACTTCTCTGATCATCGAGACGACACGGTTTGAGGCTGCTAACTAAGTTGCACTTAACTCAATTATAATGACCCGGGTGTGGCGACAGTGGCACGGCGTCAAAGCTCTCCATAGCCCCTGAGGCTCCTTCTTGAAGGCCTTATGTTCTCGGGATTCGAAGGTTAGGGTTGGATTGCTTGTAGGGCCCTTGGGCGAATACATCAGACGAGCTGTGTTTCGGGCGACTATGATCCATCTTATGCTCACGAGGCAACCTGGGGTGTAGAAAAACCTCAAAGGTATCCGCCCGAACGCTTCTCCGCGCATCCATAAAGGGAACACAGGGTCGTTAAAGTTTCGCACCCTTCGAGATAACACCGCTGAGTGCGCGTCAAATGAAATACCACGATTCTTTCAAAGTGTGTGCCGTTACAGATTCGTCTTTGATCGTGGACCTCCGTTCAAATCCAGTGGCGGAAATGGATCTCTTGTGGATCGAGATGCGCAGCTGGTAGATTGATTGGATGTCAGTTCACGTCTTCAATTGCCGACTGTCCTAACTAAATTTCTTGCACAAGCAGTACGAAAATCCTGTATCTGAGATTATCCTATATCTACTCAATAGACACGGAATACAAATTCATTGATCTAGGTCGAACAAAAAAATAATTGTTTCTATCCGGACATGCTTGCTCGTAATTACTCTTCCGGATTATCCATTCTAATAGACGTCAAATTCAATGTCTTTCACTAATAAAATTCATTTGCAGCCGCGCTCAATTAATTTATCTGCGTTGAGAGTATTATCGGCTTTGGAACTCGGTCACAGTCTCCCAGATGATTTTCCGATAATTATGTATGCGTGCTATGAGGGGAGGCAGAGGCGTAGAGATAGGGGAGAGAAACTGCTAACGATATAACAGCCGTCTAATTAGAGGAAACCACAATCTGATAATGTTGGACCCCCTATCCTTGCCTCTTGCTGCACTGTGTGACAATGATACTAATGATAATGCCAGGGAATTTAGAATTTCCAGGATATATATATTTATATATTTATATGTATCAACTTAATAAAATATTAACATTACCCAGAAACGAATGGATTCAATCTTTCAAAGATTATTGAGAATATTTGAGTACATATAATTTTACTTGCTTTGATGAAACATGTATACATTAAATGTTACGTTCATGTATTACTTACAGACTTGTTTATATACTAGGTAGGGCTCGCAATTCGGATATCCGGATATCCGGATTATCCGGAAATCTGCCAATTTTTTAAATGCGGATAATGAAGGCAATTGAATGTGGATAATTCGTATAATACGGATAGTAAAATCCTCAGTCCGTCAAAGTGATTCAATAACAACAATACAGGTACAAAAGGCACTTCATGACTAGGGAGGCCAAAGGAGCAAGGACTTGGAAAAGGCGTATAGTGTTGTTCTAGTAATACCACCCACCAGTGTAGAGGCAGAAAGAGGATTCTCTGCCGCTGGCTATCTGTGTAACCATTTAAGAACGGCTATGAAAGATGACTCGCTCGATTGTTTAAGCTTTTTGAGATAACATTATCAAGGTAAAAAAAAGAACTGAATGCGTCGTTCATTGAGTTTAGTTGTTGAATTGAAATGAATGACTCTGTGTGTGTTAAGTTTGAGATACCTATTTTAATTGTGCATTTAAGTTGATTTGAGATCTCACTCACTATAACGTTTAAGTGTATGATTCTTTTTAGTTTTTATCTCAGAGGAGTGAATGGTTAATTTTTAAATCTTAGAAGAAAGAAGTTTTATGTTTTTTATTTGTTAATAATTGTTTTTGATTTTGTTTGATATTTTATGATCTCATTATTACTATGATAATTAGTTCAAGTTTTAGAGGAAAGAGTTACCTAACTGTTTTCAATTATTCATATTTTATTTTAATATTTTATGGTAAATACTAGCATACTATTATGCTCGATCATTTGGTGATATTAAAAATGTTAATGTCGTCCATTAGCTGTAGTGAAAAGAGAAAAAATTTGGTTTAATTTTAATGAATATAAATGAAACTACTTTTTAACGGATTTCATTTTTTTTTGTTTTTCAAAATTATCCGAATTGTCCGAAAAATTCGGGTATCCGGATAGTAAGGTTCACTACTATCCATATTATCCGGATACGAAAAATTAACGGATAATGCAAGCCCTAGTACCAGGAGATAACGATTTGTGTTTTTGCTTGAAAAATATCGATTCATCAAGGTTGGTATTTTGCTAATAACAAGAAATTTATTTATTTATCGTCCTTTGCTTTTGGGTGGTTACAATATATGTTTATGTAGCTTTATACACTATGTAGAAAATGAGACCCAAAGCAATAGTTTTTATTTGAAACGGGATAACCCCAGGAGTAACCACGTGGGGCAAAGCGAATACAGCAAAGTGAATACCGTATTCACTTTTCCCGGTGATCTAATGATAATAATCTGCATATTTCGTTTCTGATGGTGAACAAATACAAAAAAATATGACGATGCAAGCTTCTTGGAGTGCAGACGTCATGCAAACAGCAATAAATTTATGTAATGCTGGAGAATGCATCAAAGGAACAGCCAAAAAGTACGAGTTAGTATACGCTACCTTATACAGATCATTTTGTTAGTAACTTACGTTTCCAAAGATTTCTTCGTTGTTATCCACTCCGCTTTTGTGCCGTATTCACTTTATCTGGGGGCTCGGGCAAAGTGTATACTTTGACATTTTTTGTTATTTGATCTATAGCAATTAATTAAACTAAAAAAAGGAAAATTGTTAATGCGTTTCGAAAGTTGATTAAATAAATACTAATCTCAGGTAATTGTTTTAATATTCTCTATTATGCATTATCGGTAATGATCACGGAAAGCCCAAGGTGTTTACTTTGCCCGGACCTCTTCTAGAGGTGCACTGAGAAAGGATTTTTCGAAAATCAACTTGTAAGGGGGTGTAAAAGTGTGTATATAAAATTGTATTCCTGGGGTGTAACAACTTAAAACTTGGTATAAATATTCATCGAAACAGCTAATAAAATGCATGTTTCAGCGTTTTTTGAAACAACCCCTAATTAGGGATGCAACGAGGGGTCGAAGTTTCTATGGGAAAATCGAATTCCCTGCTTTAAGGCCTTAGGCCACTCTAGAGGCCAAAAAGGGTATATTTTGTGATTTTTTTTCAGCGTAAATATAAAATAAATCGGAATTACAAAATGGGGGTTTTATTATACAGGTAATTGACTATACAACATTATTTTTTGACAGCGCTACATGTCAAAATGGCGACTGTGCAGCATTTTTCCGATGACGCCTTCATTTCTGGAAGGTCAACGGCCGAATCAACAGCTCCTATAATTTTTGAGTTATGATGAGGCACTAAAGTTTTTTCGATTATATATAAGAATAGCTATAGAAGTACGTAGGATTTTTTGATATATTGTTTTTTGTCAAAATGGCGCATTTCTAAAACAAAAACTATAAAATGCTATGAGAAAATCGTCAGAAAATTGTTTATAAATAAGAAACTATGCAATATAATTTAAAAGTCCTACGTAGTGCCTCAGAAGATGTAATTCTAAGTATACAGTTAATATTTCAAGTGAATCGGTTGAAATTTGTTTGAGTTATGAGTCCGGTCGACTTGAAAAATGTAGTTTTGAGATAAACGAGTTTAAAGTTAGTAGAAAGTAACGACATGAATCAAGATCTACTTGGAGGTTTTTCACACCCATAATCTTTTGAAATATAATATTATAGGTACTAAGGTACATTTTTAACAAAACAAAATTGATTTTTAGAAAATCCTAGAGTGGCTCAAGGCCTTAATCCCAACGAAATTCGGTAGATATGTTCCTTAAAGAGCGTAGAGGTGCACCAAGAAAGGATTTTTCGAAAATCAACCCCTAAAAGGATGAAATGGGATGTAAAAGTTCGTATGGAAAATTGTATTCCTTGTGTGTATCAATTTGAAACTCGGTATAAATATTCTTCAAAATAAATCATGCAAACGTAATTATAATGAAAGTAACGTAACGGTAATGAAGTTTCTATGGGCTAAATTCCACGTGTGCGAAGCCGTGGGCGGAAGCTAGTGTACGATAATTTAACAACCCAAATGAAGGAATCAATATTACGGAATATATAAATGCAGAACTTTCCATTTTTACTCTTAACGAGAATGTTACTATCTTTTGCATGAATGTAGCCTGAGGGCTGAGGGTCATTGAGCAGTATGTATATGAAGTCAGACTCAACTCATACACGTACAAACGTACACAGCCACATGAATGTGTTTGTACGTTGCGGTTCAACTACACACATATATATATACACAGGAAACAATATGTACAAAGTATAACCAGTTGAGACGCTGAAGACGGATAGTCGGAGAGTGTCGTGATTCTTCTGAGGTTCACCGTGCAAGAGATATATAAGCCTGCACGTTGTGCAGAAGAGTCAAGACACTGTATTTCGCTGATATAAAATTATCCGACGAAGACAGATCGTGTATTCACCGCAGGAGTGGATAGGTTCACCATGACCGCGCATCTAATGGCGCACTTCGAGTCTCCGAAGTCCATACGCTCTGGCTTATATAATGTTTATAAATATATACTCAAATATGTATACAGACACGTATATACCGGAACATAAATTCCTTGATGTATTCGATGGTATTCCTGAGGACAGGATTTTGTACGCGAACGCCAGCGAGCGTTACGGCCCCCTGCAGACACGGACCGATCGGACAAATAAGCGGTTGGAATCAGTTGGAATTTCGCAAAATAGCCGAGAAGGCAAAATAGGCGAGAGTTGGCTGTATACGCGGATGAATGTCTCAGCTTTCAAAATTCGAAATTTATATTATCACGAAGAATATCTGTGCGAAATTTCACCTATTTCGGAGGTAACGGCTATTCGGAATTACAGCCGGAATTATTTTTGTCTGTTATGCCAAATCTACGATTACAAAAACATAGGTATCCGATTGCATAGTGGCAGTGTGCATAGTATAGAGAGAAGATAGGTAGGATGTAGGTTCGATTCCATGTGTAGGCGAAATATTTTCTTCAAAAGAAATCATTTCAGGAGCTTAGGAAATGACGAATTATGATAAAAATCATTGAGGCAGTACTCTTGATTGAGTATTTCTAATTTATTTTGGATTTATGACTGAACTCAACACGCCAAGTTTTTTTCTCGTGACTTTTCATATATTTTCGATTCGAACGTAGTAAGAATTCTTAAAGGGTGATTAAAGGGGAACAGTGCAGAATCCAATTGGATCCAAATGAGGACTCTACGTGCGACGTTCCGACCAAGGCCCTACAGGCATGTGGTAGGATTTAAGGACTCCCTAACAAATTTCGGTACAGTACACGTACTCCATAAATGAGGAGCAGTCAAGCTATGTTGGGTGATAACGAACTTCGGAACAATCGAGTTCAGATTAATATCGAAACGGACTTTATTTTTGCGCACTTTGTTTTCATCTACTTCATTAGTTTTGGTCGAACGATTCGCAACGAAAAATCGTTCACAAAAGTTTACTTTAAAACATAGATAATTATTTTGTATGTTTGTCAATTTGTGAAGAGTGCACTGATGTTTATTGGTTATTGCACCTTTATCCACTGTCGCTTCGTAGTAAAAATACCCTTCATTCTTTTTATTCATATAATCTCGTCGGATAAAAGATAAGCTGGGTGTACAAGGAAATCTGGCTGAGGGATGGAAAAGCTATCATATTTATTTTCACGCCGCGCCCATGCACCGTTTCGGCCAAAGTAATATGAATTGAAAAAGAACGGGGTTCAACGAGGAATGGGAGGTGCGAGTTTTAAAGGGTGTGCGGAACCAGGCTTCATCAATCATGATCCATCAGGTTGTATTCAATCTACTTCGATGGCTTTTACTCTTTATCATTTCTTACATTATGCTTCCTGCCTCTCTCTCTCTCTCCCTCTATGGTTCATAGCACTATGGTTGGGCTATCGATTGTAAAAATAATTTCCTATGACTACGGAAAAAGCAGGTCTTTTTAATAATAATTTTTAGCGTCCTGTGCCCAAAGGGCAAAATGTAGCCCTATTGCTGTCACTCTGCTGTCTATCCGTTTGTCCGTCCTCATGTCACGGGTCTCAAGGGCGTAAAGGAAATGAGTTACATATCTAAAATTTGGATATTTTGTGTAGAATGCTGACCGAAAACCGAATATTGAATTAGAAATTCAATTAAGTTATTTTTTATGAGGTGTCCCATACATGAAAAAGGAGCCGTAAAAAAGAAAACATTCTTACCCTGACATGTGGGGTGTCATTCTCTAAAGCTCATCGAGTAGAGTACAAATATATTTTTTATTCTTTTTTATCTTCAAAAATAAGGAAATGGCGGGCCGTCAATTTATTAGTTTTAGACCATTTTTGGTTCGGGGTCTATCTTAAAAACTAAACTAATTAGGAATTTGTAATTTCGGTATATTATGTACCATGCATTTAAACAACAAATACTGAAAACGTCGATTAATAATGTAGTATATATAATAATAGATTGTATACATAATATAATACATTTATAATGAAAACATATAAAATTATTGTTATTTAAATATTTACAGAGCCAAATGACTTATTTCTTGAGTCGGTGACAGCCAAGAACGAGAGATTGACGTCACGGGAGAAACGAGATTGCAAATTTAAAAAAAGACTGTAGATTGTATATTTCATTTTTTTTTTCTTCGCCTCTTCTTTTTCTACGAAAAATGTGAATATTTTCATATTTTCAAATATTCTGTTACATCCTCGTCAATATGCAGGATGTCTCTTCCCTCGGTTATTCTCAGTATCCTCATTTGCCATCACAAATGTATTATATATATTAAGAAATCTAACATATAACAGCGTGAACGCGTGCAACATCCTCTGTCCAAAGTTCTTCGTCCGGTTGAGTCTCAACAAGAAACGAGATCGGGCGTGCACACCACAAGCAGACGTAAATAACAACTCAAGTATCGGAATATTCAAGTATATTCAACGTAGAATCATATGACAGAAACCAAAAAGCGACTCGAGCGACGTCTAACTTCATCACCTCCTCTAGCTCTCATCAAGAACATGGTCCCGAACGAATATTCTACGAAAGGCCGTATCACGACAAACCAAACACCGAATCAAGTTTATACCTCTTAAATTAGAGAGTCAACCCGGTAAAAAGAGCGGAGTGTGACAAAAACCAGCGCACACTCATGTCATTCGAATCCTAATAGAGCTCTATTCGGAACCCTAATAGAGCGAGGCCCGACTCGCACTTGGCCGGTTTTTTATTTGTCAATCGTTAATCTTTATGAATATTATTATTATTTTATGGTTGTTGCCGTTATCATCAGTGTTCCCGCAGACTTCGCTGCAGCACTGTCAGAACTTTGAAACTACACAATCGTGCGTCCCGGTGCAGTGACACTCGGGACCCTCAAGGTCTCTAATCTCTGAAGATGTTAATAACGAGACCCCAATTAACGTACCCTCGGTAGCGCGCCTGAAGGGGTTCTCTCTCTCTCTCTCTCTCTCTCTCTCTCTTTCTCTCTCTCTCTCTCTCGCTCTCTCTGTCATTTGTACAACTTGCGGCTGAAGAAAATTGCTCGAGGGTAGCATTTGAGCCTCTGAGCTTTTCTCACACCGTCCTCATGGAAGTCGCGCCCGGGCGCGTCTGCTCCGAAAACGACTCAATTGTCTCTCATCAAGGGTGGAGTAAACCTCTTTCTCGCTCCCTCGACAATCTTAGCTAAGAATGGAAGAACGATAGATGGAGCAGCTGTAAGAGAGAAAGAGAGAGAGAGAGAGAGGAAGGGAGGAAGAGGGACTCCGATAATAGCAGGAAGAAGCCCGAGCGAGAAAGAGGAAGAGGATCAGAGTGAGACGGCAAGGGGGTTTG
The DNA here is from genome assembly GCA_963932345.1 of Ophion ventricosus. NCBI lineage: Eukaryota > Metazoa > Arthropoda > Insecta > Hymenoptera > Ichneumonidae > Ophion > Ophion ventricosus. The sequence continues at coordinate 3,845,751 of OZ010715.1, read as the reverse complement.
AAAACGTCGACAGGGACGGATTTCTCTCGGGCCAGGAGCGCTCGGAACGTCCTCGATCATTGTATTCCGGATTCGCATTCACTCTATCTCACGAGGTAAAGTCTTCATCCTACCCACCCTCTTTCTCTCCCGTTTCGTACCTGCAATAAAGCTTATTCCCGCGCTTTAACCCCGCAAAATACCCCTTATTTTCTCTATTATTTTCTCCATTTACGAAGCTGTCATTCGAACGCGTGCTTGCTTGGGCGAGTCGAAACTTAAAAATCTTTGCCCTGTCTCGGCTACCGATACTCCATCGTTTTGTCAGATATGGAGTCTGCTTGCGCGTCCCCGGCAAAGTTTTGCACGGCAACCGTAACGACAAAAGTGAATCCGCGTCATCCGTCTCTCTTGCCCGTCGTGCCGTAAGTTATGCGTCCCATGAGACTAAATGTCCCGTGAAGCACTCACAGCGCCCCCTTGTCACTGCAGTACTTTAATAATGTTTGTACACGAGGTGTATCGCTGTGCACAAGATAAAATCGTAAAAGTTGCGTGTTATTAAAATGTAAGATTTAAGTAACATAAAAAAAGGATACATTGTGCCTGAATACTTTCGCTTGCATGCACATCATATCCTATTTCATATTCGTTCGTTTATGGGAGCTAGAACTTTGCGGTACACTGGCTTCCCATTCGCCTTTGTGCAACCTTGTGTTTCTTTAGTTTTTTACTTGTATACTTGTGATGAGGGCGTTCGGTGTTTATCGGTCGTCGAAACTCGTGTAGAAATGTAACCAGGCATTTCCTACTTTGGCCCTAGCCAGGCTTGCCTCGTCTGATTCGACTGATCGGGCCCTTTCATGGAATAGATCCGGAAGATCACAAAATCGTTTTTTACAGCTTAAACTCTGTGTTTGAAAATTACAATGTTCTAGCCGAAGTACATCGCGAGCAAGTACACTTTCACGTAATATATACCCAGCCAGAAGATTGACATTTCCCGAAAAGTGGAGCCTGACCTTAAGTAATGCTGCTTTTCTTTTTACCCCATCAATGATAGGGTAGGGAGGGGCATGTTGAGCAAGTTTGAAATTATCGCCCTGTAATTCCTTAACAGTCTGCCATATAAAAATGAAACCTACTTTAATCAATGGGAAATTTATCTGGGGAAAAGTCTGCAGACGAAATTCCTGTTATCCTTATTGTTTCACAGATAATCGCTCTCAAATGACTGAGGCCATATTTGTGCAACCTACCCCGATAGTGGGCTAAGTTGAGCATGAGTATGAGCTAAGTTGGGCAGAGTGATAATTGCATAAAAAAATCAGAAGTATGCAACATGATTTGGTACAATGCAGTAATAAACCAACAGTTGCTTGTTAATTAGTTAGGTTTTGAAACATTAACATTAACTGCAATGAATTTTGAAATATTATTTCTCATACAATAGTCGAAGAAAATCTTACAATCACGTTTTTTTTTAACTTTTGGGTGAACAAATAATGAAACGTCCCGTGTTACCGTCTCGTACGCCGCATGACAACGGGCGATTACGTGATGTCTTCCCGTCCCCATACCTCTCTTTCCGCCGTTTGATGCACCCGCGTGCGGGGTTTAGTTTTCCAGATATTTCGATTGCCCAACTTACCCGACTGCTCAACATGCCCCTCCTTACCCTATTTATAATGAATTAGGATGAAACTAATACATGTGTTGTAATTCTATTCACCATTGTAACCATTTTTTGTCATCAATGATAATCTACGAGAATAAAAATGCTTTTGATAAGTAATGGCATTACAACAAGTATTCATTTCCACATAACGAATAACCAAAATATTTAATAAAACAAAAGAGTAAAGCAGGTGGTTCGTGGTTTTTGAAATCGTGATCGTCTTATCAGGAAATATCAATGTTCTGGCCGGAAAGACATTACCCGAATGTATTTCGCCAACAATCCACCAGGTGGCTCCAAGCTAAGCGCTTCGCGCAACCAATGTATCCGATTTTAGAAGAAGAACAAAGAGCAAAGACGATTTTTCTAGAGAGACAAATTTCATTCTATTTACCATGACGAATACTGCTCTAGGAATAGCTAGGCAACTTGATGCACTGATATATTCGATGGTACGCGCATTGGGCACCGCCTCACCATCTTTCCCTCTGTACCCCTCTCTCTCTCGCTCTCTCTCACTCCATCTATACCGCAACAAAGACTTTTGGAAATTCTTTGACATGAAAAAGGGCACGGAGCGAGAAGATTCTCGCGAGCCTAGCTCAGCTGAAATTCCGACACATCGTTGCGTTAAATCCGCGATCTCGTCTCAATCCGCGCTAGAGTTTCGAGATCCTGCGAGCTTTGATCTTGCTAGTACCACGCAGGAATAAAATGTCTCGTCCTGGGACGGCGAAAAGGATAAAAAAGTAGAATCTAAGAGAGACAGAGAGAGAGAGAGAGAGGGAGAGAGGAAAGGTTGATGTGAAGTGTTATGCCGGCACTGCGGCGCCGTAAAATCTCAAGCAGCCGGGCCAATCTCACGGTGCAGAAAGTGCTTGCAGCTCGTGCATCCTCCCCCTCCCCTCCCGCCCGACCATCCCACTATACACAGCGCGTTCTGCTACGACGTTTTTTTTTGCCAATGTTTTTTTCCAAACTTACTTTTTTTTTAACTCGACTCGCGACAGGGCTGTGCAGACGACGTTCGAAAAAGTCGAAGTCTTGATCGAACGTTGGATCGGCGTATGTGTGTGTGTATGTGTGTGTGTGTGTGTGTGTGTGTATGTGTGTGTGTATGTGTGTGTGTGTGTGTGTGTGCATTCGTGAGAGTCTCTAACGTGAAAAAGGAAGTCCACCAGGTGGAAGAGGCGAAGGAAGCACGAATTCCCAAGCTGGCTAGCACATCAAGAGGAGGAACGGAATGAAGAAAAAGGAAGGAGAAAAGTTTCTACGAGGCTGGGCGAAGAGGCAAAAGGATCAAGCACCGACCGCAAAACTGGCAATCCAACGGAACCTAACGACTGTACTAGTAGCACACGTGTACACATGTATAGTTGCAACTTTGTGCATGTGTATGCGCGTTTGCGAGTATGTACCCTTCTTCAGCCTTCGGCACTATCGGCGAGAAACTTTCAACGAATTCTCAGTGCAACGCCTCGAGGTACACGCCCTTGTACGACTCGGCCAAAGAAAATCAGACCTGTTTCCCTGCAGCTCACACACCCACACACACACACATACACGCACACATACACACACAAATACATTCATACACCGATACTCTTTTGTCCACACTGTCTATGGCTTGACTTTTTATACTAACGATGTAGCAGGGGCTCTTCTGGCCATGCTGAAATTTATACAAGAGCTCGATACTCGATGAGCGAACGCGACGGAGTGAGGGGAAAGAGGACCTCGTTCCGTAAGATTCTCGATAATGCGGCACAACTTAAAAAAATCCTTACTCTCGAGAAGGCTTTTCGCGCGCCCACCTAAAAGTTCGATGGAATCCAAATTCTCGGTGCAATGCGCTTGACAATCTTTACGAAAGAATGAACTCTTCGAAATAGTTTTTTTTTCTCCATAATTTTTTTCAGTCAACTTCTCTCTCTCTCTCTCTCTCTCTCTCTCTCTCTCTCTCTCTCTCTTTTTCTCTCTCCCTTACTTTTGGTCTTAACGAGTAATATCTCCTCGCAGAGAAACGCGAAGAGAGATGAAAAATTGCAAAGAGCGGTAAGAAAGAACGTATTTCCAGAATTCGCGGATGCATTCGAGCAAAACGGTATTCATTCATCGATGTTACCGCCAGGCGAAAGGGAAGAAGGGACGAGAGAGCGAGTGAGAGAGAGAGAGAGAGAGAGAGAGAGGGGAGAGTCTTTCAGGCAGAAATTCTACGATAATGGAACGTTGGAAGGCAAAGGATTGATTGTGGCGAAAGTTTGCAAGAGCGCGAGAAAAGGGGATGGTTTGGCGACGGGAAAGCGAGAGATCGCGAGGGAATGCGAGAGATTGGCACGAGAGAGCGAGAGCACATTTTTCCAGGAGTATTCTCGACAGTTACGCAGAGCTTGACACTTCGGGAGCTGAGAAACTTTGTGACGCGAAAAAAAATGTCTATCATCAACACAATTGGGATAGGAGTAGATACAAGAACACAATGCCAAAGAAAGAGCAAGAGAGAGAGAGAGAGAGAGAGAAAGAAGGCAACGCGATTGCGAGGGTTTCGAAAGCGTGAAAATTAAAATTAAATTAGTCTGAAAATGCTCGAGTCTCTTTGCTCAGTTAAAAGAGAAAGACATACCAGGAAAGCCGATGTACAATGTCGCGCGGCCAGAGAAGAAAAGGAAAAGAAAATGAATTGCGTCCATGGTCCTGGATACAAGCACGAAAGCCAACGAACCACGTCCATTCTTAATGGTCCCTTTAATCGGGTGGGTGTCTGGAGCACCTTGTTACATCGGCGAACGAACGGCACGACCAGACGGGAAAAAGTTCACAGCCACTTTTCGCGTTAACTACAAGGCACGTGAAATATCCAATAAGTTTATGCACATCCCGTGCAGAACTATTGCCATGGATACAGTTCGATGCGGACTAGGATCCTGGTTTCTCAATCAGGATCCAGTCGGATATCGGATCGGATCCCAAGGTTAAATGTAAAAATCGCCAGGAGATACCGATTCGTATCAGCTGGAGACGCTGGACGTTTTCTGAAATCATTTATTCAAGTATCTGAAAAACGATCAGGTGAAAAGTGGTGTTACAGTATAACTGTCAAAACTTATATATTTTAATACAATAACAGAACTTCGAACAAAATTCTTTATATTTAATAAAAAATTTCGAAATAAACAATATATAGTCTTATATTACTGGGGGAAAAATGTTATAGGTTATTTATTCTAAATAATGATATTTAAATTAAATGGAGATCGTTCGAACTAAGAAAATATGTATTTAATTTGCAAAGAAAAATCTATTTAATACGCTTCTGAAATACGTATTTCAAATTCTTGCCACCACGTCTCCGCCCTGTGCTACGTAGTAGGCGCCATCTGGATTCCGATGAGGATATTCCTTCTAGGGAATCCGTATCATATCCCGATCGGGATCCAATGGGAACTTAGGTATCCCTAAGAAATTTCTGCACGGGTATCCAGAAATTGGCGGTAAGCCAAACAAACCCAAATCAATTCTCAAAGAATGCACCGATTCGGATAACTTATACGAAATTTTGAAGGAAACAAATGTCCATCATTTGTTTGAATACCATTCAGAGTGGTGGATAAAACTTGTACGTTGAAAAAATGAATTGCATAATTCGTCCCATTCTTTGTTCAAACTTTACTCTTCGCTTTACCTCCGCTGGCTCTCATAGTCAAAACTTTTTTGTTCATATTCTTCGTCATTATTCTACTCGTCACGAGTGCTGCGGGTTATATGCAGATCTTTTTACTTCCTAAAAAGAGGCACAAGGGGTAAAGAGCAACGCCAGTGCGACATTTCTTCCAGAGGCGAATAGAGAGCCGGCGAGAGTAGCATGGCTGGTGTACAGCGTCAAAAAAAGGGCCAGGCGAACGAACAAAGGGCAAAGGTACAAGGCTCGAAGGATCTGTCGGATGGATGGCAAAAAGTCACGGAAAGAGGGAAAGTGTTACAAGAGGTTGGATGTTTTGGAGAGAACGAGAGAGAGAGAGAGAGGAGTGAGAGTGAGAGGGGGGGGGGGGGGTAGACGTCGCAAAGCTACCATGGCTACTACTTCGAGCTCATCTCTACCAAGTGCTCTCTATGACTGTTTTTTTCCTTTTTCTCCTTTCATCTTCACCTCTGCTGTTCATTGTGGTAGCTGTCTCTTGACGGTTCACCCGCTTACCTCTATAATTCGCGCAACTTTCTGCTCTTATCATTCTCACGGAATTTTTTCAATACACACCCACACACCCACACCCACGCACATACACGCAAAATATGCAAAAAAGTTATTCTCTCCTCCGCCGCTCGTCTATTCTACGGAATAATTCACAAAGAAACTTGTGTGGCGTTTTCCCCTGTCAAGTAACGCTTGCAAATGCCATTCTTTTCTTCTGACACGATTCTATCGAACCTTCGTGTCGTGGCTTGAAGTTTTGCGTAATTCACATCGCATCTGTCCACATTCTTCGGTTTCTTTTTTATTTACGTTTGGCTCTGTTGATTCCTCTTGGTTTTTGCCTCTGCAATGCACACCGAAAAGAAAACTATTCTGTTTGCTGGAGGTTCGACATGCTCTGTTTTGGCGTTTGGCATTCCGCTATGCGTGCGATGTACGGAAAACCGAGGAGAGTTGTGACAAAGTCGATTTCTTGGAAATTATGATTGTTAGCGAACTAGCAACGTGGCGTATTTATTGCTTTTTAGACGCGCCATTTAATGCAGTGGGCGCCGACGGCCCATGGGAAGCGCTTGCGGCTATACAAGATCTGCTTCCAAAAAATTGCCACAAGTAAGTTTTCGACCAAAATTTTGTTATCCTATTTTTCGATACGTATTACGTTAGCGTTATTGTGATATTTTTTCTAATATGTATTGGCTCTTCAAGTTTCATAGCATGACATTGGTTTTTTCGCGTTCGCTTTCTGTTTTTATTTAATTGTTTCAGAATGCCTAACAAATATGTGAGAAAAAACTGATGATTGAAGAAGTCTAAAAAGAAAAATAGCATCGATGACAAAGAGGACGAAGATGCAGAAAATAATTGTTTCTGCTTGTGTTGCTCTCGAGCTCTTTGCCAATAGCCAATCAAAAGAGAAGTGAATTCAGTGGATCGAATGCAAGGGATCGTCACATGAAGCTTGCACTGGAGAAGAGGGTCGATATATTTGTCATAATTTCTTGTCGGGCTAGATTTCGGACGGAACTTGATTTTTTACTTGATTTTAATTCGATTCATCCGATACAAATGCCATACTTTATTATTGTTATAAGATAACTAATACTTCTTATATTGATGATTAATATCAATTGTTATTTAAGTTCGTAATTATGTGCCAAAGGATGATTAACGGAGTCTAATTGGTGTTAAAATAAATAGGTAGTTATTGTTGGTTATAATTACATACCGAAGGTTGATTAAGATAAAAGAAATGTGTAATTATTTATTCTTAATATAAACGTTTCTTTTATTCACCAACAGCAGCGTTTAAATTAAATTTCTTTCCTCATAATCACCAAATACATAGGTGTCACACAACGTACATCGACCTCAGTCACAACTTACTTCGGTACTAGGAGAGTTGTGGCACGGGGAGTTGTTTCGTTTTTTATCGATTTTTTCAGAAACCGTAATACTTTTATTTATTTTTATCCTTGTTTCGAATAGAGTATAGTACTAGCTATGATAAGTTATAGAGTTCATAGACGGAGGACTATTTTTTACTGAGATATGCTAGTTAAAGTAAACATTGTCACAACCCTCCTCGGTCTCCCCTATGAACGAACCTACATTTGAGAGCGAACTAGATGTTTGGGGCAGAAAGACAGTGAGAGAGAGAGAGAGAGAGAGAGAGAGAGAGAGAGAGAGAGAGAGAGAGAGAGAGAGAGAGAGAGAGAGAGAGAGAGAGAGAGAGAGAAAGAAGCATTGTAGACACGGATCGCTGGCGAGAACGATGCCCAAGAGAACCAGATTCGGAGATAGAAAACTGAGCGATGTGTCGGAACTCAAGCCACAAGAAGAGATCCCGAACGTGAACTCTCGGAAGTCGAGAGCAAACACTAGAGATGGACATAGATATAGGAGCGACGTGGTTTCAGATTTTCCGAATCGCTCTCCCAAAAGGTAGGTAGGTACAATGTTTGTGATATGAGGCTCTCAAGACACGAGATGGAGCGAGTTTACGGTAGATATTAGCGTATAATCCGGCAGGCGAGTGTTCGGCAAGTGAAACGAAACCAACTTCCATTTCACCCCGGCGTGGCAAAGCGAGTGGTCAATCTTGCCTCGAGTCGCCTTCTCAAGAGCCTCTAAACTTCGCTGGCGAGTGATCCTATCGTGAAATTCACTCTCAATCCAAGTAGTGAGTTCTTGGTAGTCGTGAGAGGCGAATTTCCCTTCGCGAAGTCTAAACCTTCTGACAGCTCACAGCAATAGAGAAGACTCAACGATAAATGCGCATACCTTATGAGCTTTGGGTTTGAAGTGGATACGCTTTTTAGCCGTGAAATTTCTTCTCGTAGTTCAAATCAATCCTGCACAAAGCAACACGTCCGTCAATTTATTTTCAGCGTGACCTAGAATTTGGCTTCTCTTGTCCGATTTGTAAGTCAAGGTGTTTTCAACTGCTTGGCATTGTTCTCGGCCGTTATGAAACAATGCTACCCTTAAAGGAGGTCCACCAACTTAGGCTTTGAAAAAAAGTCCTCCTTTAGCCTTAAAATTTATCACATGAAATCATTTTTCCATTGAACAATTAATTGCAGTTGGCAAATAAAATCGACAGAATGAACTTTTATCGGAGAAAGAAGAAAGATATGAAACTTCTTACTTTCTTCCAATTCATGGACTTGTGGACTTTCGGATTGAATCCAGAGATGCGACAAATTCTCTCTTTAGAGAAAAAAAAGAAATGAAGAAAGAAAGTAGAGTGTTATATTGCTCAGGTACAGTAGTAGACTGACTGACTGAGGTAAGAGTTGGTAATCAATGATATAGTAGTATAAAAGTGCCAACCTTCAACTCTAGTAACATATAATTTTCCATTGTTGTCTACAGAACTATATGGATTTGCAATATAGTTCTGTAGACAACATTATATGATTTATAGTCTTCGGCAGGCACATTCAAGTTTTTGGCACTCGATCCCGTGCGAAAATTGAGTTCAGGCTTTGATCGGGCCCATCTTAATTTTCCCTAACTTTATTGAGGCCCTAGTCTGGAAGCCTCACATGGGTCATCAGTGGCCAGTCACACTTTGCTACCGAGGGCCGTTGAAGGCAAAATAACTTAGACCTTTAAAGTTGTCTCAACGGTGCCTCATAAAAAACAATTGCAGCCATATGCGTACATGCGTGTGTGTGTGCACTGTCAAAAAGAAATGTGTTATTTCAATACATTTGAGGCTTAGAGTTCTGTCGCATATTTTGACACGTTTCGTCCCGTATTGTTCCAATAAACGAATTCCATGCGTGTTGGTTCAAGGCATCACTGCTCGTCTACTAAACGCATAGTTTAATTCTTATATTTAATCGATCTCGATAATTTTTATGCCACAAATTCTTTAGTCAAGCAATTTATATTGATTTGCCCCTATAATAACAAAGTCTAGTAGTATTGGGGAAGTCGCTAATAAGGAATCCACAACTACTCCACTTAAATGACTTTACTTGGTCTCCGTACTTGGACCATAGTTTTAGTCAACCTACTTACCCTACCATTCCCTCATAGGGGCCCTGTCTGGCTCTTTCACGGAGCACCCTACTATGGAATCCACAGATAATCCATTGAAGGCTCCGAATTGTATTAGGCCCCGGCCAATTTTCCGCACAGGTTCTTTTGAATTACATCCGAACATAAGCACCATGTATCCCTTTGATCAAATGAAATGATTATCGACGATATGATCTCTGTGGCGTAGCTTGTTATTTGGTATTTGTACTCGGGAGTCATACCTTGTGCTTTGTCCGATGACGATGATGTTGATTGGATCTTGGATGCTCGATGCTGACAGTGGCGATAACGTGTTCAGCCGACGTAGTGGGCCCGGCAGTAAGTGTTGATGACTTGGCTGATCTTGGATGATGCTGGGCCCGTGGCGGTGGTGGTGGCAATGTGTCAAGACACTGCGATCGATCGGGTGTCCTTGACTCGGGTGGTTTTTCCATTTCGTGGCAACGGCACATACCGCTGCCACCCTGTCCTCCATTGCCACCGGAACCACCGCCACCGCGCAATCCTGCGCTCAGGGCCGCCGCAGTCAGCTTGCTCGCGTAATAGTACATCGCGCACATTTATCCGGCGAGAGCTTAACACCACGACCCGAACGCCACCTCAATCCGGTCATCACTGACGGTGATGACGATTTGGTTTTATCCAGTGACAATATTTACACTTTGATGAATTTGTCGAAAACTCGTTACGAGATTCTTTATATCACTGGCGCAACTTTCGCGTCACTTAGGGAAACGAGGAACGAACGAGACAACTTTTTTTCCAAATCGAATTTGCCTGCGATGCGAATTTTATATCTTCGCTCGTTTCAGCTTGGATTTGGCTTAGAAAAATAAGCTGACGTATGAAAATACTTGGAGATTTCACGACTGTCGCATCTTCATCAATGTCAATCACGAATTACAGTGATTCGGAGTATGTGCAATGTACATGTATTGTTTTTTTTCTTCTAATATTATTTTTATTCGATGCTGTAAAAGAAAAAGAGCCAGGTAATGAGCGTTAAAGCTGATCAGCCACCACCTTCCATTCGGTTGCTCTAATGGATATAAAACGCTACTACGTGCGAGAGTTGATCAAAATTACTCTCTCTCTCTCTTCGAAGTCATAAAATCAGAGCTGAAATTGAAGGAGGAGACGAAAAAATGAGAAAGGCGTGTAACGATGGCCCCACATCGTATTGAAAGGTATGGAAGTATATGGATACAGAGCGTATAGAATATGAGGAAGGGTGTGTGCGAGCGGCAGGTCCAGCATTTCGATCGATTCTTTCTCGGACAAAAGAGCTGTTGTTTATGACGAAAAAAGGAATGGGAGGGGGTTGGTCGGTCTACGCGAGGACCGGATCCCACTGTTAAAATTCGCGTAAATCTTGCCGTACTGTCTATAAAAGTCCAACGGATTGTAGGCACGAGCTTGGTCGGGTTCGAGGCGAGAGATGCGCGAGAACATTAAAAACGACTCTCGAAATTTACCGTGACGGCGACGAGCGAAGCAAAACGGGCGAAACGGGGTGTTCGCAGGATTGTTCGAATGGGAATGCTCGATCGGCACTTTGACAGGAGCTGGGTAAAAAAGACATGATGAAATGCGGAGAAAGAAAGTCGATTTGGTGGAGAAGAATGGGCAAATTTCTATAATTATAGATATAAACGTCAGACACATGTCAAAAACGCAAACGACTTTTTGGCATTTACAAATTTAGAAATTGCTTATGAATGCACATTACCATTAATATATTAATCTTAAATCTTAAAAAAAAATTGTGATTCATTGCGTGGTATGCATATTGTTCTCTTCATTAATATTGTCTAGCAAAACATATAGGAAATTCCGTTACATGATTTAGACAAAAAAACTCTCACTAATGCTTGATGCAAAAGTGAACCATTTTCGAGAGATTATTATTTTTCTTATTTTTTAAAAGTCAGGGGTAGGCAAATTCAAAAATTAATTAGAAAAAAAATGTTGTATGGAATAAAACATGGATTAATTATATTTGGATAGCTAATAATGTGTTGTTTTTTAATGACCCGCAGGCCAAGTACCTTAGTGATTAAAAAAATGAAATCTGGCATTTTTGTCAAAGATTAAAACCGGCATTTTTTGTCAAAGAAAATTACGAAAATTATCAAACTTGCAGAGTTTGGAACCCCTAATTCACAAATGTATGTAGATTATTCTTATTTTATTGTTGATAATTCTTTGTTACTGTGTCTTCTAACTACAAATAATAAAAAAATTGATTCCATACATACAACAGTTTTTTTTAAATTAGTTTTTGAAATTGCCCACCCCTCATTTAAAAAAAATGTCGCTAAAATGATTCATTTTTGCATAAAGCATGGCTGGGTTATTTGATAGTGAAAAACTTGTCCTATAATTCTTTCACGACATCGTGACCAATAACCAGTAGTCCTGTATACGACTACATAGTGGATTTCTAACTTTATCGGGGTATCAAGTCTAAACATCTATTATCAAAATACTTCTGCTGGCATAGAATGGTATATATATAACTTTAATGTAGGTTGTACATGTTCTAATTTTGATCTAGCAATATATAAATATAATATAATATAATATAATATAATATAATATAATATAATATAATATAATATAATATAATATAATATAATATAATATAATATAATATAATATAATATAATATAAATTATATATACATTATATATATATGTAATAGTAAAATGAAAATCTGTCGCGTCTCTAGATCCATTTTCTACTGCTGAACGCGCCGAACGCTTGCAGCGTTGCCAGATCGCTGGCTCTAGTCTACTCCAGTCGTTTCGTGGCGCTAGCGTCGCTAGACATTGTTTAATTTAAATCGCTATATCTCTGAAACTAGACGGTCAAAATTCATGATTTTTTTTTACCCATTTCGTCATATTTTCCTCTGTAATAGAGAATATTAAAAAAATCTGTAGAAAAGTTTCGAAGTTATTGCGTGAAATGTAAAATTTTCCACTGTTCCCCATAAGAACACGTGTAAAATCATGCAATCCTTGATTGCCAATATCTCGAATACACAACGGTGAATCCTTTTGAAATTTTGCAGGTAATCACTTAATAGTGTCCTGATTGTGTCCTCAAAATAAAAATAAAAATCTATAGACAAGCACCTTGGCGACACTACTATCTTAATATTGTGCGATATGGTCGTAGAAGACTGCGTGCGAATTCGCTGCGTATCATATGTCTCGGTTAAGATATGCTCGATATATCTCATTCTATCGAGGATTGCGGACGAATAGGAATCGCCATCGAGGATACCGCAAGAGCATCCTTGCCGGATACTCCATAATATATATATATATATATATATATATATATATCGCACGTGAGTATGGTGTACTCCAAATGGAGCAGGATATCGTCCATCTCGAGTTATCGAGAGCCATTACAATCAATCACTAGGAGATTCGGTGTGTGGTGCTTCGCACTCGAGGACGGTCCGTCCTACCACCGTATACACGTGTATAATTGCTCGATAAATTGTATAGTTCGTTAAACGGAATAAAGCTATATAATGAATGCCACTACACACGGAGTTGTCAGCGTAGCCATGTTCGACAATACTTCGTTAGAAGAAAGCTCTTACAGTTGATCGCCATTTTTCAGAGGATGCTTCGAGAAACTGATTAAAAGTTGAATTCGCTATATTACATAACATTTACAACTACCCAACTGTACTGAACATACGTGAATTATTAATTGAATAAAAAAAATACGCGGCTGAAAAATAATAATTTAGCTGAAAAAAAAACATATTATTCAACATATCTGTACACGACAGAATTTTCCGATTTTTTCTGGTGCAGTGCAGTACAGATTGACTTTGATGCGACTTTTTATTCCACGATAGCACGATGAATTTTCATATTATTAAAAAAAAATGCACAAATCTTTTACCCAATGATTTAGAGTGCTAACAAAGTAAAATTTGGAAAAGAACTGATTTTTTGTGACGCAATAATTGTGAACAAAGATGATTGTTTAGAAGTATTGTCCCGAGGCTTTGTCAAGGATAAAAATGCCTGCATTTGCAATTTTTCCTTCCCTCTAAGGGCAGGTTACCGTTCATGCCGATGAAAAATTCGATTTTTTTACATAATTTGCATCCTTGAAGTGTTTAGAACACGTGGGCAAAAGAATATTTTCATATCTAAAGTATTTTGGAATTTACAGCCTAAACGTTAAACTTTAAATGCATTTTTCTGGAAAAATCAAATTTCAGTGCACGGGGCGCTCTACAGCTTCAACGGATGAACCGATTAACATAAATCTCTGCGTAATTTAAGAGAAATTTAATTTGCGGGGCCGTCAAGAAGCGATGTCTGTCAAAAATTGATTTGGAAATATGCTTTCGTCCGTCGAAGCTAAAAAAATTGTATTTTTTTTTCAAGCGGCTGCCATTTTCTTATTCAGACGTTTTTCAGAAAACCAAAAACTATAAGGTCCACCATGTTTAGTCTAGTTCAATAATTTTCAACCTGTTTTTGTTTACGATGAACTGGCAAGGCTTTGGACACGCCGTGCATGGCTTTATTTGACGGGAGCTGTAGCCGCCATTCTGGATTTTTTAAATAAATAAAATTAGAATATAATCTCCATTGATAGAAGAATAAAATACGTTGAAACCCGTTTCAAAAGTATTTATTCTACATAAAAAAAATTCCCATAGTTCATCCATTTATCATGCCTCTCGATGGTAACTTTTCCTTAATCTATTTACGAGCCAAAAAGAGCCGTTCAAATATGACCTTTTATCGGGTCTTTCAATCTCCAATTAGCGTGAGCAATTTTTTGGCCTGGAAACCATGCCCCGATGATAAAATATGCATACACCACGTTTGACCTAGCCTCGTATGCATCGGCGAATAAAAGCAGGGTAATGTGGCAAAATGTTTATAATATGCAGTGCATAGCTCGGCAATAGTAGTCTCCGATGCAACATAATGAGTTCAGAGAGCGGCCTGATTACGGTATCAATTAATTATATCGAGATTGTCACCGCGGCTGAATCAGTAATTATTGTTCGTTCGATCGTTTCCGCCCTTCGAGTAGGCTTATTCAATATATAAATATACATATATATATATATATATATATATGTATATATATATATATATATATATAAACCATGAAATGGGTTCTGGTTCGCGTTCGCATTATTTACCAACGGGGATTCGAGGGAGGGGCTTGTTGGAGTTTCGGTGAGATTTCCCCTATCGCACAAATATGTTTCACGGCAGAGTTTGCTCTGCCTGCCTCAATTCTGAATACTAATTAGTGCAACACGTTGGTATAACCACGATCGATGAAATCGACAAGGGTCGAGGAGCGTGAGACGAAGGGCCGGCGGTTCGTAGGGATTGGACAAGGTACGAGCCGGAGCAACAATGTTCGTTTTGTGACGTAACGAACATTATTGGACGATGATACGAGCTTCAGAGAAAATCTCGATGGTACATGGAAATTTGGACAATGAGAACATGGCAAGGTGCAAAAAAATCTTTCCAGAAAAAATTAATGACCCGCGATGCGGGCCGAAAACCATATATACTGCGGTAACGAGATCGCTAGTCTACACAGTGAACGCGTCAACGCACACTCAGGGGCATACCCCAGATGCGTTGACTTGAAATTGTTCTCGTTTAATATTTTTCCACGTAGATGCATAAGCGTTTTTCGACGTCGACGGCCGACAAAAAAATTGTGAAACTGTATATATATACACATACACAGATATATAACCAAGCATGTCACTTTACACGTGGAGATAGAAAAGCCATTGGGATACCGACTGAAACACGGTCATTAATAACGAACGGCGTTTTTCATCGTTTCAAGCTCGCTCGATCAGGAAACGCAGGATAATTTTTCGGATGGATTGACGAAATAGCCGCTTGTACTACGCGGCATATTTATTTTTCAGCCACTCCTGTATGTTATATTTGTTGTTTTGAATATTAAATAATAGTCGGTGATCACGGGTTTGAGTATCGTTATAAAAGCTGATTTTATAGATAGTTAGATATAAGAGGTGTGTTAGTTAATAAATGAGACTGGCAACGTAGCGTTCGATCTGGCAACACTTGGGACACGGAACTTGGAGGGGTGGCAGGTGAACGTGCGTTACGCCTTTACCCGTACAGAAATATTGTCATGGATACAGTCCGATTCGGACTAAGATCCTGCTTTCTCAATCAAGATCCAATCGGATATCGAATAGGATCCGGGAGCAAAATGTAACGCTCGCAAATCGGATTCCCGCCAGGATCCTAATCCTCAACTATTAAGGACTCTAGTCAGAATCCAAGTAGAAACTTTGCATAGGATCTAGGCTAGAATCCCGAACTTCTAGAACAAGATCTAGTTCGATATCGAATCGGATCCCAGGGATGAATGTAAAAATCACCAGGAGATACCGATCCGTATCAGCTGGAGACGCTGGACGTTTTATGAAATCATTTATTCAAGGATCTGAATAAGATTACGTAAAAATTCATGCCAAACTGTCAAAATTAATATATTTTAATAACAGAACTTCAAACAAAATTCTTGACATTTAATACAAATTTCCGAAAAAACAATATGTAGACCTTGAAAGACATATTTCCTGGAGAAAAGTAATATAGGTTATTTATTCTAAGTAATTTAATTTAAATTAAATGGAGATCGTTCGAACTAAGAAAACATGTATTTATTTGCTAAGAAAAATGTATTTAAAACGTATTCCAAGTATGTATTTCAAATTATTGCCACCACATCTCCGCCATGTGCTACGCCATCTGGATTCCGATGAGCATGAAATTTCTGCATGGGCGGTACGAGTTTGAAATCACTAGAGTCATTTGGTTGTCCGTAGCGATTTATTTTTTCGTGAAACAGTTTTTTCTAGTGCGTTCTAAAAATGAGTGACATCAATTTTGAGCAATAGTTTACTATCAAGTTTTGATTCACACTTGAGCACCGTGTAACGGACACACAGTGTCGTCAAAACGCACAAGGCGATCTGAGCGACGATCTGAACGCACAAGATCCCGGATTCTGTCGACATTTTCATCGGTTTTTGAAGATGAAGGCCTTCCGCTGCGTGGTTCATCTTCAATCGACTCTCTTTCTTCTGAAAATGTCTTTAACCATCGAAAAACCAGCGCCCTTGACAAAACACTGTCTTCGTAGGCCTGCTGAAGTTATGCAAACGTTGTCGTTACACTGTGGCCAAGTCTGTGCAAAACCTGATAGCACAGCGTTGCTCGAAATTGATGTCACTCATTTTTAGAACGCACTATAAAAAACTGTTTCGAGACAAAAAATCGTTATGGACAACCAAATGGCTCTAGCGAGTTGAAACTTGTAGTGAAGGCGTATTACATGTTCACCTGTCGCCCCTCCAAGTCCCGCGCTCCAAAGGTTGTCAGATCGAAGGCTACATTGGAAGTCCCGATGGCCCGAAAGGAAAGTCGTGAAGGAAAATCTAAATACCTCGTATCAGTACCTATCCGAATCATTCCCATGTCTGTTCACGATCGTTTTTAGTTTTCGAGAAGAAAAGTATAACAAACCCAAACATATTTTTTCGATTTTTCCTGTAGCATAGATTTTTATTTTTTTCCTCCTTAATACGTACTTACCTCGCGATATTTTTTACTTGTGTTATCGTTATGAATCGGACTGTTAAGCAATAAACAATCGCGGGAAAAGTTCATACACAGAAGCAAAAAAATTAAAACCTACAGGAAAACTCGAAAAAAAATAATGCTTCTTTTTTCTCGGCAACTGAAAAAGATCGTACAACATACATGGGGGTGATTCCGATAAGTATATATACGAGGCATCTAAATTTTTCTTGCGAACGTCACTTTTCGCGTTACCATCGTTTTTTTCGATTCACATAAACTCTTTTTATCATTGACATTTTATTACTTTACAAATAGTTCAAAAATATTGCTGTTAAATTGGAAAAAAAATATGACAGTCGCATAATAATTCTGCCTTCCAAATGGAATGTTTTATGTACGGAATGTTTGAAATATTTTACTTAAATGGCCACGTGAAAAGCTAATACTCATTAGGATAGGTGCGCAAGATAAGGTCCGTAAAATCGAAAAAGAATGCTGTATTGAAATTGTTGGAATTCATTTTTTTTTTGTCAATTTCCGTTTCCAGTGTGAACATGTGGGCGAGAATGAAATCGCCAATTTATACGGATATACGAAACAGTGCGAATAGGCATACCGGTGCGCCAGCGTGATATTGCAAGCTCCGGCATGGCACATAGCCGTTAAATAATGTGGCGATATAAAAGAGCCGAAAATTAAATGGTTCTGATATCCGCAACAGAACGCGGATTTCGTCGTATCGCGAATTTGCAACCGGCTAGAAAAATGTCCACTTCACCATTTCGATCAGGTCGTTCGATATTGTCTCGACACTGTTACTGGAGCGTTGAAAAACTGTACCTTTATCAGCCCTCAATCGATTAGTAGTTAAAAGTGCTGTGTGCTATTTATCAAATTTTACCAATTAATTATTTTTTTATTTATTGTTTTATCAAATCAATAAATCGACCGATTGTTGTGAGGAAAATGTACATTTGATTTGGTGAATATGTGCGATCATATTTAACAGAAATTCAAAGTGGTAATTGTCTATATCAATATGGCATTTCACTGCAAAATTTGTTGAAAATTTAATGTTAAAATAAATTTTTTAAAATGTGAAACCGTAGTAATTGAAAGCTTTCTTGTAAATCCAGTAAAAGTTCGAGAGCCGACCGATGATGAAATCATACGAAACGACTAATAGGTTGATGTTGTCGGATTACATTTGGAAAACGACCGCCAAGGGTTTCCGACTATGTACGAGCCGACGGTTTTAAAAGACGGGGAGAGATGAGAAAGAAGCGAAGGACACGAAAAAAGAAAGACGAAATCGCGGATCTTCCTTCAATCGTGAGAAACCGATTATCGGCTGGGAACGGCATTGAGGACACTCGAGGAAAAGTCGCGAGAGAGGCTATATATGCAGGTAGGAGACTAAGAAAGAGAGAAGTAGGGAGAATTGAGCGGTTCACTTCGAGGCCTGGTTCACTCAGGCTGACACATTTTGCGCGCTTTTGGATCGTTTATAAAGGAAAAGGTGTCGAGGGCAAACAGTGTAAGGTTGTCTCAGTCAATATTGAAGTGTCCTCTCGGGTTCGTGTGGTCCTCGTTTCTTCCTACCGTCAAAGCATACGATAATCGAGAATCTCGTTGACACTCGCTTCCATCGTCATCACCGCGATATCGACTTGCCGTTGTTATGGATAATGCAGGAACAGCCAGGCAGCGAGAAGTTATACGTAAAAATGATCGCTGGGTCTTAGGACTGGCGAAATGCTCTCGAATCTTTCTTTCGTGTCATCCCCGGAGGGCCATGAGTCTTAACAGAACGCACGAAGGGAATGGATTCTCATCCTAGGATTGAACTTAGCTGCCTGTACGTACAAGGTCTAGGGTTAAGTTTCAAGGTGACGCATCATTGTATTGGAGATAACAAGAAAAAAAAAACGCCAAGTAATAAAAAATGCCCTCGAAAAAATTATCGGTTGTTTCACTATCTACAAGATTCTAATTAACCTCGAAATATTTGTGATTTTTTTCAAACAATAGTTTTATTTAGATTTTAATTTTTCAACTCAAACGTACGAAAGAAGTGAAATAACTTTTTTGAAAAAGCCAAGCAAATTTACCAGAAACGTACAGAACATTACCAGACTCTAGTAATACCATTTTTCTCAATATTTTGTTTTCAAAAACCATTTTACTATTATAATAAAAGTACGAATCACGATTATATAAAAGTACAACGTATGCATCGCACAAGTACTGTATGTATGTATCACTAGAAAAGCTGGGCAACGACTTGGCGTGCAACGAAATTGCGCAAACCACTTCCGACACACATTTTCGCTTACGGCATTCTCTCCGTACACGGCGCATATCTTTTTTTGAGTTTGCGACGCGTCTTTACCTTTTCGGAAATAAAGAAGCAAAATGGATACAAAAAACACGTTGTTTCCTTCCATGCTCAAAATAAAATTAAACTTCCTATACGTCACAGATCTCGATGGATACTTTTTTTAAATGCCGGCACAAGTTTCAGCTTTCACTTAATATACGACACTTCATCTGGTTGACGTGTGTGCGAGCGGAGAAACAACTGCATAGGCCCAATATCAAGTATGTAAGCTTCCGATTATCAACTAGCAGCAGGTGAAAACCAGCCTAATCTTCAACCAAGTAATCTGAAGCGATTATGGTACTACATGGATGAACCCGAAGAAATCAACGCGATCTCTGATCAAATTTTCTAATCGTAGAGACGTCTGTGTCACGTGATGATAGCGCCAAACAGATAATTGAATTGCTTCTGGTAGTATAGAGAAAATTGGAGACGGTGAAACAACCCGTGGTTGTCTAGGGTTATAATTTCCACCACAATCAATCACGACGATGGCTAAATGAGCGTATAAAAATGATGTCTGGATCTCTCACAGTATGATTGCGCATTCGATTCCAGTCAGTGATTCCAGTCTGTGTCATCGCACAGTATTATTTTTGCCTAAGGGCCTTTTCAATGAAGTCTCTTGATCTCACACGACTCCGGCAATAATGTTATCCCTTTTTCCACTTCCTCTCTTTCGGTGCTATCACAGGCGGGATATAAAGGTGGCAATTTATATGGGATATTGTGTGAGTTCAACCAGCGGAATAGAAAACTACATCGAACCGATTCCAGTAGTTCGGACTCACTTACGGATGCATAGAATTTTTCTTTGTGTCCGGTAGTCCCATAACACCAGGAGTCCAAATTGCTTTCGAGTGCTCCAATGAGACACTTGGAAAATATAGTATCCGGAAAATATAGTATCTACTTGGACAGAACCCGGATATCTCCATGAGTGGATTCGACGAGAGACGGTTCGTGGCTCAACTGAGAAATAGTTTAAAATTATTGTACTAAGGCAGGGAGGGGCATGTTGGGCAATCGGGTAAGTTGGGCAATCGAAATATCTAGAAAACTAAGCATCGCGCGCGGGTGCATCAGATGGCGGAAAGAGAGGTATAGGGAAGAGGAACACATCACTCCATCGCCTATTGTCGTGCGGTGCACGAGACGGTAACACGGGACGTTTCATTATTTTTGCATCCAAAAGTAAAAAAAAACGTGATTGAAAGATTTTCTTCTACCATTGTATGAGAAAAAATATTTCTAAGTTCATTGCAATTGATGTTAACGTTTTTAAATCTCACTAATTAACAAGCAACTGTTGGTTTATTACTGCATTGTACCAAATCATGTTGCATACGTCTAATTTGTTGATGCAATTTTTACTTTGCTCAACGCACCTCATTTCCATGCTCAACGAACTACACTATCGGGGCAGGTTGAGCAAATATGGCTTTAGCCATTTGAGAGCGATTATCTGTCAAACAATAAGGATGACAGGAATTTCGTCTACAGACTTTTTTCCCCAGATAAATTTCCTATTGACCAAAGTAGGTTTCATTTTTCATACGGCAGACTGTTAAGGAATTACAGGGCGATCATTTCAAATTTGCTCAACATGCCCCTCTCTACCCAACAAACTACCTGCAGGGCCATATTGGGTATCTTGATTCAAAAAGTTGCGGGACATCAAATCTAAGTTTTCTTCGTTGTTTTCGCCGCATTACATGCCATAATATTCATAAACTTTTTTCGTTGTTGTATATGGGAGTCTGGTGTACAACGGTATAATGGCCCATACATTAGTTACGAGAAGCATCGAAACCCTTTTAGTTTTTGGTTGTTCATTGACCCTGGCCTCGTACATATAACGACGCTCATTTTACTCCCTGCTTTATTTTTACGCGGTTACTAGGGGTGCTTTGTGAAGAAAAAGAAGCATATGAGTTTAAAAAATAGTGCTTCGTTATCGCGTCGTTTACAGCGTCGACGAAATCTTAGCACGAGAGACATCGAGGGCTTGTGCTATAGTCGCACTATATTCGTATAGTACTAAACAGAAAGAGAGTGTAAGAGAGAGAGAACCATCAAAAACTTTTCCGTAAGTTTTCAGGTCCTGGATTTTTCGTTATCTACCAGCAAATAAAAGGCGTCGAATCGCACAACCTAGATCCTAAGTCATGCTTGTTACACCGTAATATATAGTCGATATGAATATAGAAACAAAGTGACCTGACCAGTAATGCATTAAACCCTCTTGATAATGGCTCCCTATCGGGTATGGTATTGATAGTGCTCTATATTTATGCACTGAGAGAAATATATGGTATCTTCAACCATATTTTATATTATCCTGAGGGGACAACAATACTTTATAGCCACGGTTACTGCCCAATATATAGTACTGCTTATTGATATTCTAGAAGTTGCGTAAATTATGGACACATGTTAACCGCAAGCAACAATCTTGCAAGCATACGTTGATTGTTCAATGTTATATAATATGGTAGGTTTTTATAAATGGATATTTCCTGACCCGATCAAAAAATAACTCCCCTAACATCCTAAGAGTGAACAGGAGTAGAATTTGTATACATTGATAACAATGTTGCATATGATTTGCAATTATGTTTATAGTGATTTTACCATATTGTATGGTACGTCTACGAAATGTATAGAATATTTCATAAATCCAAATTCAATAGGCCACTATGAGGACCGTTCTCGAAACTGAATGTCTTCAAAATCATCTTCCCCCATATATATATATGTATAGAATTTTAAAACAGCCAGACAAGAAAGATACGACGTTACATTCCATACGAACTTTGTATCGCACATATCGAGCATGACAAAACGGACTCTGTTAGCGATTTCGCACAGTGTGTGTATTTGTACATTGCAAGGCGACATCAACCAAAACGAGTTAAACGTCCTGCCCAGCCTGGCTACGAGAATCTTTACGAGGAAACTATAAAAACGTTTATTGTCGCGGGTTAGCGCTACGCTCACTCACGGCTATCCTGATGTATTCTCGGTGGAAATGCGAGCCACACGAGAGGCAAACGAAAAGTGTGGTGTAGCAGAAAATAATGACAAAAAAATAAGGGCCACACGAATGTTGGTTGGACTCTGATGGTCTTACGGAAGAGGTTTTATCGGGTGCTAGATATAGGAAATACGCGTTCTCTCGTTTTTTTAAAGTGGAATTCGCGAGCATAGACAACACCAGACGCGAATTAGCAAGCCTGAAGAATTGATCGCGCATGGACATCAGGTGAGAGATATCTTCATATTCAACAATTCTTGAATATTGGATCAAACCCAATAAATTGCTAATGATATTGAATCGTGTCAAAACGCTTGTTGAACTAGCCCGAAAACTCCAAACTACCTGTTAAAAGATATTGAGGGAAGGAGAGATTTGGCGAAATCCGCCGAGGCCCAGAGCTAGTTCAGGAATTTCCATTGGCGTTTGGATTCGTTGGATTCACATGTGTACCCGGAGTATATACGAGGAACAGCAAGGTGGCATGGGAATTCCTCGAATGTACAATCGGGCGTTACAGATCTCGTATTGGATGAGAGAGCGTGAGGCAGAGGGAAAGAGACTGGGTGTAGAAGCTGAAGGAGGTGGGAAGAGAGAGAGAGAGAGAGAGAGAGAGAGAGAGAGACCAAGGCAACGCGGATGGTTGCGCCAACGCTTCCCCCGGAGCTGATGTGGGGTTTACAGAGTGCAGCATACCGGAAATGTGTGCACCAGGCTAGCGTGTGGTATCCATGTATATATATATATATATATGGAAGAGATGATTCTGAAGACATCCGAATTCGTGAACCATCCTCATGTTAGCTAATATGCCCCGTACTCAGAATTATGGAAATACAATGTGTTCCAAATGACTATTGGATAAATGAAAGCATTTTTATATAAAGGTAATTTCGAGGCTAGTCCAGACCCAGAGTCAACGATTTGTTTAAACATATTCTCACGATCGTCCTCAAAGCAGTTAGATATACTGATCGTCAACATGACATAGATATAACTGGTTAAAAATATCCTTATCTAGAGGGTGTCTCAAAATTGCCTGACATTTAAATTTATTAATAAAACGTATTATTTATTTGAAAAATACGAATATTTTTATTTTAGTTTAAGGTACACACATGTAGGTTATGTGTGGAACACAATATCCATTGAATGGCCACCTCGTCTCTATTTGCAAACGTTCACTCTTTTGACAAACTTTTCAATAACCTTTTGGCATAATCGCGGACAAATTTCATTAATGGTGCGTCCAATTGCTTCCTTGAGCTCCGGAATGGTCTATGGATCATTGGCATATACTTTTCCTTTCAGAAAACCCCAAAGAAAGAAGTTCAATGGCGTCAAATTGCGCGATCATCTTGGCAAATTCACAACGCCGCGGCGCGAGATAACACGACCATGAAACTTCGTCTGCAATAACTGCATTGTTTTACATTGCATCTTCACAGTTTCTATGCGTTGCTTGATCGTGTAATTCTCCATGACTAAACCTCAATACTTCCTGATGCCAGTTGTCGAATATTAGTAATCTATGTTCGCCAAAATTTCAGGTCATTTTGAGGCACCCTTTACACGTTACCGGAAATGTATACAATTCCTAGGAATTTTATAAACTTACCAACTGGTACAAGGAAATATATGAAATAGATGAACACAGGTAAGATACTACAGACGCTAGAATAGGCTTTACAACAATGCCCATGGATAAACTTCCGAAAAGCGCTGACCGAATTTTGATCTGATATTTGGCATACACCTTCATTTTAATGTTTATAACATTAACATAAAGGCATACACCCTCATTTAAATGTTTATAACATTAACATGAAGGCATACATCGTCATTTTTTTGTTTATAACATTAAAATGAAGGTGTTTGGCAAATATCAGATTAAAATGCGATCTTATGGACTTGTCTTACAGTCTTATAGACTTGCCATGAAAAGGATTTTTGGCGTCTTGCAATATTTATCAGGAAATCGAAATTTTGAAAGTTATGACTTCAGCCCGTTGAGTATATCTATCTTCATTTGAAATACGCTCCTACTATATCGATAGTTAAAAGACTCAGTTCTAGGTATACCTATATATCCCGAGCAGAAATCTAATCAGGCTGCCTGAGGATCCATCAGGGCCGGATCAGGGATCAATAAGGCGCCCTGATCAGGTACGCCTGATTTGAGCCAGACAGGGGCCTGAGCAGGGATCAATAAGGCGCCCTGATCAGGCACGCCTGATTTGCGCCAGACAGGGGCCTGAGCAGGGATCAATAAGGCGCCCTGATCAGGCACGCCTGATTTGCCCCGGATAGAAGCCTTATCAGGTATCAATAAGGCGCCCTGATCAGACACGCATGACTTGCGCCGGACAGGGGCCTGAGCAGGGATCAATAAGGCGCCCTGATCAGGCACGCCTGATTTGCGCCAGACAGGGGCCTGAGCAGGGATCAATAAGGCGCCCTGATCAGGCACGCATGATTTGCGCCGGACAGATTGGGCCGGAAAGATTGGGACGGTCATCGCCAAAACCGGAACAAAAACTAAACGATCAAGTCAAGTAAAATAAAAACTTAAACTTTAAAAAAATGTTTTCATATGTTTCATATTTTTAATAACATTAGTAAGCTTGATAACGTGTAACTGTGATAATAATTTAATAAATGTTGATCTATTTTTAAACAAAAAATTAATCAAATGATTGAGCCAGATGACACGCATGTCTCAGGCTGGATGAGGCACCTGATCCGGGCCAGATAAGTTGCTTGATCCGAGCCAGATATAGTGCCTAATCCGAGCCTGGTAATAAGGTGCCTGATCCGGGCCTGATAAAGCGCCTGATCAGAGCCTGATAAGGTGCCTGATCCGGACCTGAATTTGCAAAAGCGTTACATCCCTGATCAGGGCCGGACTAAATTTGCCTGATCCGGCCCGGATTTGCTATTGTGGCGGCCTGATCCGGTCCGGATTTCACCCTGAACAAATTTCTGCTCGGGATGTTATCGAACTCTCTGTTTTGTGCGAATGGTGGGGTGTGTGGAACATTGGTCTGGGGGAAGAGCACCTTGGATGTGCGTGTGCAATCGTGGGGTGCGTAAAACACTGGTGTGGGCGCAGAGCACCTTGAATGTGCGTGTGGAATGGTGGGGTGCGGCTATCCCAAATTTTACACATTTCCGATTACTACTTCGGATATGTATACAATTCCTAGGAAATGTGTCTATTGAAATTTATTTTACGCACTTCCTCACCATTGTAGGTATTATATATATTTCCTAGGAATTATATTAGACGAGTTTAACACATTTCCTGGAATATATATATATCGGTGTGTATACAGTCTGTAGGACACGAGTTTGTTGTATGGCGAAACGTAAGGCATTAAAAAAAACCGACTACATAAACCGTGATGCTTTATTATTAATAACTAATCCAGTCGCCTCCACTCTTAATAATCGACTGGCATCTCCGAGGCATACTTTCCACTAATTTCATGGCATAATCTGGTAACAAAGACCTCCATATGTGTCGAATCTGTCGGAATAATTGCTTGACATTCCCGAACTTTGGTGTCTATTGGTGTGGGGAACCAGGTATGATTGATGGGAGAACAAGCTCAAAAAGATGCTTCCGAAAAAATGACGTTGTCCCAATCGCGGTTCAATCTTTCTTTCGCCCAAGTGAGTCTTTTTTCGACGTGTTGTTCGGACAATAGCGGTTCGTCTGTAACCACAGTCGGACAACAACAGACACTATCTATACAAAGCAGCTTGGTGGAAAGGTCCCGCTACCTGCTCGCGTTCAAATCTACCCTCTAAAGGCTTCCAAGAAAAAATGTAGCCGTAAACGCTTTTGTCAAGCAGACTGTACCAACGAAGTTTTACGGAAATGTGGCGAGCGAAGGTGGTTTTCCGAAAGAGTATGGACTCTGAGAGGTCTTCAATGTGAAGAGCACGTGTATAAGCTTCCTATGGTGTAGAGATCACTACCCTTATGATCCGTGCTGAGTAAACGGTCATCTAGACCCAGCATTCACTCTACGCGAGCAAAATCCGAAAGCCTTGCGGCAAGGACTTTGCGATCGTATGGATCTTCGTAATATTGGCCGGGCGAGGAACGGTGAGATAGAAAAAGAGCGGGAGGGAGAGAGATAGAGAGAGAGAGAGAGAGAGAGAGAGTCCGAGAGAGAGAGAGAGAAAGAGACTGATATAAATGAAGAGAGAGACAAGTAGATACAGAAAGAGAGAGTGTGTGTGAGAGAGAGAGAGAGTGAGAGAGAAAGAAAGAGAGAGAGAGAGGTTGTATATTCCATGTGCTCTGATTTCTCGCATCCACCATGCTTCCACTTCTCTGCCACTTTTCGTCTCTCTCCAGTAGAGGCATGGGAATTTGCGCTCGAAAAGCCATTAGCGTCCGATCAGAAGGTTCGACCTCCAAGCGGGTTCTCAACCCATCGTCCGCGTAAACTGCCAATTCTCATGTAAACTTTCCGTTCGTCTTTATCAAGACGCACGAAACTTGAATTTTCATCGTTCCTGTCCGAAAAACTTTGAGAACGAAAAAATGAATACGATCTCGAAGATTCGTAGCCCGGATTTTAGCTCGGAGTTCATGAAAAGAAAAACATTTGCGGAAGAATATTTCGCATTCAATGATTCACTGTCACAGGGAAACAGCGCAACGATCACGTCATACGGAGACGTATTTTTTTCCCGCCATCGTCACCACCGGGCCTACAGATTGCATCGTACATTCAATTATTTGGAAAAATTTAATGAGTAAGAGAATCTAATTTTCAGTGACGACCGTCCAGGCTATTCGTCCCGATAGAAACATGTTCCAGCAACAACACTCGACGCCCAAAAATCGACGGTAATGGAAACTGAACGGATGCAAATATTTGATGCAGCATTCATCATTTCAAATTTAATTACCACGACTACAATACCTGGGCTGCGGGTACATCGTAATTGGAACGTTGGATAGTATTTCATGCGGGGGGGGGGGGGGGGGGCTGGTAATATCCGCCCTCAATGTCAAAAGGAAAAGCAACGGATGCGCAGTGCAGTACTTTTAATCGCTAGTCCACCGCAAAAGGCGATAGAACGAGCACACAGTTATCCCATACAATTTTAACCGTCGAATTGGTTGGCGGAATTCAGAGACAAACAGACAATGCAACGGAATTCGACGGTTTCGTGCCGCATTGAAACCGGTTCATTCCGCCATCAATCGAAACGCAAAGCTATTTTCAACTAGGAAATGGCGAAACGTATGGCACAAAATTCAAATTCTAGCAACCAGAGGGCTTATTGATTTTGCTTCGTGAATTTGGCACGTTTTACGTTCACAATATGGAAACGCGCGCACATACGCGCGAAGAAAGTAACGCACTTATCCATTTGTGTAGCAATCTACAATACGAATTGTTGAAAATTCCGTATTTTCAGCTATGACGATTGTCTCATACACGTTCGAAGGATCGCTATATATGTGTTGCCAAGGCAGCAGCGGGACTGGTTGTCCTATACCACCAAATTTCGCAGTGGATATTTGCCAGTGTACGTGTCCTGACGTCTGGTTTTCGTGGTCATGCCGGCTTGTAACACTATTCAGAGACCGTGATTTAGGTCTAACCGGTTGGACGGTTCCGGACAGGAAGTACGCTCGACGCACACTGGACATTCTATTGGGCAGGGGAACGAGCGAGACAGAGAAAGAGATGGAGAGAGTGAGTGCGAAGGCAGGCGTGTATGGCGAGGGGTTGGATACCTTCGAAACGACATTGTACAGCCACCAAAGCTTCTCTTCTCAACTCTAGAGGCAACAGACTTCATTACATCCATGGAATATTGTGGGTTACTTTCCCTTCCACCTCTCTCGCTCTCCCTCTCTTCCGCGTAGGCTAGGGAGGGGCATGTCGAGCCGTCGGATAAGTTGGGCAATGGAAATATCTGGAAAACTAAGCGCCGCACGCGAGTGCATCAAATGACGGAAAGAGAGGTATGGGGGAGGGCAATACATGACGCCAATGCCCGTTGCCATGCGGCTCACGAGACGGCCACACGGGACGTTTCATTATTTTTGCACCCAAAAGTAAAAAAAAACGTCATTGAAAGATTTTCTTCTATCATTGTATAAGAAAAAATATTTCAAAGTTTATTGTAATTAATGTTAATGTTTCAAAACCTAACTAATTAACAAGCAACTGCTGGTTTATTACTGCATTGTACCAAATCATGTTGCATACGTCTGATTTTTTATGCAGTTCTTACTTTGCCCAACTTACCTCATGCTCAACTTACCCGACTAACGGGTCAGGTTGAGCAAATATGGCCTTAGCCATTTGTGAGCGATTATCTCTGAAACAATAAGGATAACAAGAATTTCGTCTACAGACTTTTTTTCCCAGATAAATTTCCTATTAACTAAAGTAGGTTTCATTTTTATACGGCAGACTGTTAAGGAATTACAGGATAATCATTTCAAACTTGCTCAACATGCCCCTCCCTACCTTTTACCCCTCATTCGCACTCTCTTTCTTTCCATGAGACACTATTGCCCTGTCCTACATTGCTGAGCAGTCAGGACTTTTGGCAACCGTCTGCAAGGTATACATTTCTACCAGATGACTGTACAGGAGTGTTCCTCCCTTATCAGTGCACATACAGTACTTTGCCTCGGCTCTGTAAAAGCTGCAGTCTGGTTACGCCTCACGAAGTTACCTTTGCGGCAAGATCTGAGCATACCTGAGGGAATTGAATCAACCGGCAAGCACACGAGTCAGTTTGTGGATTCCTCATACACCCGTTGTATGTAGTACGTGTCGTATATACAAACAGAATTGATAGTTTCCAAATGTAACCGCGTAACCTCCGTAGCTCTTATCTGCCAAGGTATAACGGGCACCGGAATACGTAAATAAGTTTAAACTCAATTTCGACGCGGAGTCAACCAATTAATTCTATCCTTGAAGCTTGGCTGTTATAAGACGAGCCTGTTGATGAAAGGCTGCCAAAAGGAGGCAAAGATGAAAGAAAAAGGGAGAAAACTGAGGGCGTGAGATCCAGGGGCTTCAGCGATTGAATTTATGCGAGAACATCAGCATCACCCTCTCGATCCACTCCAATTTTCATCGTTGTCCGTAACTACGTACCAGCAACAACATTATTATCATTTTTTCCCTCTTTCCCTACGCGAAATGAAGCGAGTAGCGGGATCCTTCGCTACCTTGACTACGTGATTGACTCTTGGATGAATTTTATCTTCAGCTCCAACGGACACGGATCTGAGACGCTACTGTCTGATTTTTTTCCTTTTTTTTTTTTGACGACACCCGGCAGCTTGAGAGAATTTTTTTGTCGCTCGCAGGGACGGCGTGAAATTTTGCACAGAGCTCGTAAACACGAATCTGCCATATCCCTTTCATAATGTATTCCATTACGTGGAAACTCGTGCGTCTCGCTCGGCGTGTCATGCCACGTGTTGCTATATCACTGAAGGTCCTCTCGTTGAGCCACAGCTGCGTTTATCACAAATCCCACCCTGAAGTTTCTCAGCTCCCAACCGTATACTATATATAAGCGTATATACAGACTTACACGTATGTTGTGCCCTATTCCAACGTTCACTTTTCGTAACTTTCGCGCCACCAAATTCTCCTCCCATTCATCCAGGAACGTTTTCTCTTGTCTCTAGCTTTCCGTCAACGTTTCGTGTGTGTACGCATACAGATATACACAGAACGGAGATTTTGAAGAATTCAGGCACCACCCTTATAATATCCAATTGTATGAAAATTTAACGTTATGTAAATCTCAACGTCTTCAAAACGACCGCCCCATATATGTTAGTATATTTATGTAAAGGTAGTTTCAAGGAACGTCCTGTCTACAAAATCAACCATTGGCCCAAAAAAGTTTAAGTTCATCCTCAAAACCGCCAGATGTTCTGATAGTCAGTACTACGTAACGATGGATCGAAAATATGCTATCCGCATATAAAGGGTGTCTCAAAATGACCTGACATTTTAAATTGCCTGCCATTTTTTTTGTAGCGAACATAGAGTACTAATCTTTGACAACTGGCATCAGGAAGTATTGAGGTTTAGTCATGGAGAATTACACGATCGAGCAACGCACAGAAACTGTAAAGATGCAATGTGAAACAATGCAGTTATTGCAGACGAAGTTTCATGGTCGTGTTATCTCGCGCTACAGCGATGTGAATTGGCCACCAAGATCGTGCGATTTAACGTCATTGGACTTCTTTCTTTGGGGTTTTATGAAAGGAAAAAGTGTATGTCAATGATCCACAGACCATTCCGGACCTCAAGTAAGCAATTGGATGCACCATTAATGAAATTAGTCCGCAATAGTGCCAAAATGTTATTGAAAATTTGATCGAAAGAGTGAACGCTTGCGAACAGGGACGAGGCGGCCATTTATGGGATATTGTGTTCCGAACATAATCTTTATGTTTGTACCTCATATTAAAATAAAAATATTCGTACTTTTCAAATAAATAATACGTTTTATTAATAAATAAAAATGTCAGGTCATTTTGACACACCCTTTACATGTATTCATACACATACACGTATACAGAGATTTATATTTCAAGTCCTGTGCCTCGAGTTTCCGAGCGCGTCTCGTGTATATGCTAAACTATAGAGCAGTAAGGCCAAATGTAAAGCAGATTATGCAGCACGAATTTGCAACGCTTATGAGAAGAGCCTGTGAACCGGTGGTTCGTCTCACCATGCCAGACTCGCTGAATCACTCTTTCTTATTCTTGCCATTCCTCTCTTACATTTCGTTATAAACGCCCCTAAAAAGATGGTAGGAACAAATGAAAATTTGGAACGACTGTAACAATCGTTACAACATGAATCGATCATAATCGATACATTAACAATAAATAATCTCAGTCAATCGAACTTTGTAAAGAGCTATTTTCACGATCGATAGCGAAAAGAACGTTCAATCTATGATCAGCCGGACTACAGATCTATGTATCAGGCGTGGAACTAGCACCTAGTAGGAAAAATATCAGCCGATTGATTCAGCGTATTCGACATAAAATGTAGAACTTGATTTTTAAGGGACCCATTCCAGTGTACAATTTTTTGAAAATCGTAAAGTTTTTTGCATTATTAAAAAGTATGGACTTTCATAAGAATGCTGTTAAATTTTGGTCGTGCAATTTGAGTTATTCCGGTCGTTACAGCCTTTTTTAGAAAAAGGGACTTGACCAAACGCGTGAGACCTGGCGCTGGTGAATGCTTTTTTTCGAAACATCGTTTCTCGAAACAGTGGAAGATTTTAAACGAACTGTTTTCAAGCTGTCCGGCTCAAATTTTGCCACATGATTATTCAGGCTCCTTTTTTTTCAAATTTTATTTTAAGGAAAAACTGTCGAAAAAAGTCCCAATTTAACACTTATTTTCGAAATGGCTACCATTTTGTTAATTGTCATCGAAAAAAAATCCTCCGTACGCCTTTACAGTTTTTCATTCTGGTTAATAATCTTTTTGTTTTTTTTCTTCCAGACAATTTCGAGAGGAATAAGACTTACCATCGTCAGGCGCTATTTTTTTAATCATCGTTTTGCAGTGGCCAAAAAAATTATATAAAAAATAAAACTAAAACATTAGAAAATATTTTTAAGTGCAACATAAGACGTTTGAATAAACAAAAAAAACTATTTATCGAATTATATAAAATAAACAAAATCATGAAAATGTGCAATTCCAAGCCAGTCACACTTGGAATGTTCCCTTAATACGATATGGCATCGTTGGAATTCAATGGAAGTCAATTCTTCGTAGTTGCTCAAAAGTTTTTTGGGCCGATTTAGATTATAAAAATCGCTCAAACGTTTTTACGTATTATTATTAGAAATCTACAATCTTAATATGCAAATAAAAGCCTTTCGATAATGAGAAGAATAAAAGAATAAAAAAATGGTAAAAAAGACATTTTTGCATTCCAACGATATTAACTTCAACGTCATTTTTTAATTTCGTACACTTTGCTCGCGAATGTAGATGGATAATGTTGATAGCATGCCAGTAGAGTAGGTTACACACACACACATATATATATATATATATATATATATATATATATATATATATGTATGCGGATCGCACAGAGAAACGAATAACACGAGGTACTTGTTGCTTATACGGACCAAGAGGCCTAAAGCTGGAAACTCTCCAGAGTTTATGAGCACCGAATATGCATCAGGCAGTATATTAAAGCAATCCCGATGTATATATGTATACGTAAAGACCACAGCGAGAGATAGGAATCGTCTACCATGTTGACGGTTTGTTTCGTGTCTGACCACATACGGAGCTTCTCTACTCGGTACCAAATTCTGTATATGTTATACACAGGCGTCAGCACACTTCTTACATTTGTCTCGACGCTTAGGGGAAGGTGGGGTAAGATGGAATACTTAAAACAAAAATATTTATATGTATAAAATCAATGGCTTTATTGATAAACTTCTAAATTAGAAACAATAGTTAAGCTTAATCAACAAATGTTGTCAACTGATAGAAACTAAAAAAAAATTGGCATATTTTCGGTTTTAACCTGTGTTTGGAGAAAAACAGGAAACGCTAAGGGGCGAAATTAAGTTTGGCACACAATAAGTAGCTGAAGCTCTGAAAAAACTCATTCTATTGGCAATCACAGCCAATACCGCTCTTCTCATAACTTCTTCGTCCTATTTTTGCCGAACTGTTTTTTCTCATTTAGTTACGAACCACGATCACTGCAAACAAAGAAAAAGCACTGAAAATCAATCGGGTGGAATAATCAGTTACTAAGAAAAATACTAATGCGATCGATGATAGCTATCTCTTTAAGTAGACAATAAATTATATAATAATAAATTTGAATGCCTCCGTAAAGAAAGGACAAAATGAGATGCCCGGCCATAATGCGCCGTTTATTTTGCCCCAAGCAACAATTTTTTGTACGTTGCTCGGCCATTTTAACCTCAATCGCAATTATCCTACTACGAAACAATGCAGTTATTGCAGACGAAGTTTCATGGTCGTGTTATCTCGCGCCGCGATGATGTGAATTTTGGGGTTTTCTGAAAGGAAAAGTGTATGCCAATGATCCTATAGAAAATAGGATCACGATAGGAAAATAGGAAATCTATAGAAAAACGCCTTGACGAGACTACTACCTTAAAATAAAAATATTCGTACTTTCCGAATAAATAATATCTTTCGAACATTTTTTTAAAAGTGTGCATAGAATATGCTCGTGCAAACATTTGATTCATTTTGATTTCATGTTATACAAGAAAGTTGAATACGTGAATTTAATAAAAAATACTAATCCTTTTTATATTTAATCGAACGCGCATTGCCAATGACAAAAAATCCGTGAGAAGTGCATGTCTACGCTATTTTTTGTTTTTTTTTTTACGAATCTTCACCATTAGAATTTTGCATAAACAAATAGGCAGAGTCCAACGAGTAGTTGGGATTACAGATTAGTAATGCACCCTAAAAATTATCCGGTGCTCCAACAGCTGATTAAAAGGTATGGAGGAGAATAACATATTCAATCGTATAGTTGGGTTCACCGAAATGATCATCATTTGTGTCCAGCCATCAGACCAAACGAAAGCTCTTTCGCTCGAGTACCGGCCCCATGGCGAAATATGTTCACGTAGCTGCACGAATTTTCGAAATGAAGGGGGAATTGCAAATGAACGCGAAATAATCTGGTTTCGAGTCACGATCGTCGATCTATCCGCGTATCCCAAATCATACACGTAACTTCCGCCAAAGGTAGATTACGACGGGAGTGTGACAAAACGATAAATTTCTATCGGGATCGCACCGCAGTTACGAGAGAGCGTTACCGGCGATCGTAAAACGTTCCGATACTCCCGGAATGCTATCAACATTACAACCATTTTACAGCTGGTATATAATCCCTCTCGAGAGTACGCTGCGAAAGAAGCGTTTTTGCGGTCTCCATCTGTGTTTCACGTCCAAATGACGAGACGATTCCATCCACATGATCCTGAAGAACAAATGTACTTCGATCGTTCGACTGCCAAATTCAACAGAATGGTTGATTCAATTACTTTTAATTAATCCGTCGCTGTACACCGGCTCAATTAGCTGAACCCAATTAAAATCTTCGCGTACGAATATTCGTGAAATTAATAAATATATGATTCATGGATAGGTGTGTTGATAGCGAATTTTAATATTTTAATCGAGAAACAAATGTCAAAAATAGCTAAAGCCATTAAAATCGAACAAACTCATAAATGTATCACGAACTTTTTTTTTCATCAATAACAAAGTAGTTTAATCAAAAGTTCAATATATATGGAAATATTGAATATAAAGAACATTTTTCCGGTGTTAAAAGGCATTTTAAAATGGTCATAAGTAAAAAACTAGTACATCGAGTTATCCGTAACGGGAACATTCTAAGGCGACATATTCCCTGATCGAGTAGGCTCGTAAATATCTATATTGTAGGGCACATAAAGATCATATGCCGGAGTAGAAATTGTGCTAGCCTGTCTGAGTTACGTGCTAGTAACTGGCTCGCTCAATTGAGCTCATACGAAGTCATTAATGGCAGCTTTGCTATGAGCTAGTAATATTCTAAATATTTTATTATCCAGCCCTTGTCTATTCACTACCCAATCGAATTTCACTATAGATGTATCTGCGTTATAATAAAAATGCCACTTAGTAACTAGGCCGTACTGTATTAGCCAACCGTGGTTACCCGAGTCAAAATTGATAGCATCCTCTGAACACTCGCAGGACCCACTTCTTTTGTAATGCAGAAGCAGCCAGCCTACGTCGAACCTACCAAACCTCATTTGTCGGATTCAGTGCCATGAGGAGGCCTCCATGTGATCCAGTGTAGCCTCTGTTAGTCCTCCCAAACCTTCTTTTGACCCTCAGTTTCAGTGAAACGTGCAGACCACGGGCCTCTTTAACCTGCTTTCGATCTCAAGTCCGTTGCCTCGACTCTACCTAACATGCTTTGAACCCTAATTCGATATCTCCTCCAACGACACTCCATTGTGTGTCCTGATCGGTAACCCGTTCAATAACGAAATAAATACGTTTTCGTTGAGTAGAGGGTCAGGAGGGTCTACAGTGCGCCTATAGTACGCCGAAAAGGGGGCCAGTAGGTTCTACGGGAGCTCTTAAAGTAGGCCCACCTGGGGTTTCGCAGGTTCAGTTGAGCTCTGCATTGGCCTCCGTTCAGTGACAATGTCCAGTTTCTGCCATTCGGGAGGTTCATCGGAGGCCCTAACGTATTGGTATTCCAAAAATTTTACCCTCGTTTAGATATCCGATAATCCGCTGTCGCCGATCTCTGCTCGGGGAAAGAGGCTTTTATTTTGCGGGTTGAACGCGAGTCGAAAATTTTCACTCGGGTACGACTAAGTGAGGTTATTTGACTACTGTCATCCAACGAAATTGAAAGTGGCGAGATTTCCGCGACCATGGAGATCTGACCTGTGATCTAGAATGATATCGTGGGGGCTGCGGGCCCACCGGCGTACTCCAGGCTCAACCAAGTGAGGTTGGATTCGCGGGGGTAGTGGTTTATAGCCAAATGCTGGTTGGGGACTTTTCGAGGTCCCGACGAGTGAGCTGCATACCATCAGCTCGGGTAGCAGCCTGCTAAGCTGTTAGAGTGTGGAACGTCGACTCGGTTTCGTCAGTAGCTTGCACAGTACTGATAGATACCGCAATCGCGCGGCCACGCTGATTGGGCGTATTCCCAATCCTGCACCCTTGGAGGTTGCGTGGTTAGAGTTGACGACTAGGTACTGCACGTAAAACACACTGGACATTAGCTGTAGTGTGAGTAGCAGACGGTTGTCGCGACATCAGGCGATTATTTGCGGCGGCTCGTAGCCAAAAACTACAAATTCTGCAATACCATCGTGACCGCGTCAAAATTTCGCAGTGTGTGATAGATGACCTTAGAAAAAAGTCCTTAGCGAATCACTAAATTCCAAAGTGAATGAGTAAATGACAATCTTCAGATTGCCTGAACGAATCATTATTTTTATAAGCAACTAGCTTTTGCCCGCGACTTCATCCGCGTTGACTTTTGGATTTGATCCAGAGAGAAGATAAACAAAGAGAGAAAAAGTAAGCAATAAAGTAAGAAGGTAGAGTGTTATATTCCTCAGGCAGGATAGTAGACTGAGTGACTGAGCTACGGCTTGGTAATTAATGAAATAGTAGTATAAAAGTGCCAACCTTCATATAATGTCATTGTTGTCTACAGAACTATATGGCTTTGCAATATACGAAAAAAAAAAACATTTGAATGACTTCCGTACCCCAAATCGGCTAAAAAAATGTGGTCGATAGGATAACAATTAACTTTCATTGCATTCCAACCATGGAAACTTCAACGTCATTCACATACCTAACAGGGTTACAATTTTTACCCGATATCGCAATAGGTTCCGGGTCCTCACTACTTAAGTAGAAAACTATTCGTGACACAGTCAGTGTAAATTCTAGACGCGCTTCGAAATTCGTGGCGTTCGAGCATTCACACTTGACGTGGAATTTCCCATGGACGTGATGCATCGTAGCACATGGTAAATCGTTGGCGAGTTGAGCAATAGCAGTAAGGCAAGAAGCATGCTGATGTTGCAGCAGCGCCCGCTTTGCGGTTTGTCCTGTCAAAGCCTTCGAGGTTGTATAGGTAGGGAGCCTTTGGGCGAGCATGCTTCGTTGCTAGCAAGACCGTGTGGATTGGGGAGGAATACCCCCCCATTCACAGTAGTTCAGCGCGGTGTCGTGTCAGACGAGCCTGCCGAGTGAGAGCAACGTTGACCCTAAGGCATCAACCTCGGAGGCTTCAAGCAGCAGCAACCCTCGCAACTTCCATGCACGTTTCCGCTTTCTATGCACTCTGACTCTTCCTACTATTCGCTCGCAATGAACTTGCCGCACTTTAGCTGTACGTTGTACTCGGTATCGTACTATCAACCATTCCACAGATATCTTCTTTTTTTTTTACGTGAAACTTCTTATACGAGGTTCCCGCGTTTAACGTTTGCGTTACTTTCCAACTCTACCGTGGAGGGAGAAAATAGAGAGAGATAGCCGGTTAGTAGAAGGAAAGACGTGCGCATGCGCACTAGTATCCCTATGGTATACGAAGAATCATACGGCACGTCACTAGCAACCTTTCTAAAAACATTCTTGCTTTGCTTCTGCTACTCAGCAAATGTTTTTGAAATGTGCCTCAAGTGACGCTCCGCAGGCATTGCTTGTTGCGTTGTGCTGTTAATTAATTGCAATGAACTGTTAATTGCATGTTGTAATTAATTTATTTGGATTAATCTATGTTAATTGCAACTCGCAATTAAAATAATTGCAATAAACTTTTTTAATTGTTCTAAGAAACAATTAAAACTGACAATTAACCTATGTAACTTTACAGATATTAGATACGAGATGTTTGTTTGGGTTTTGTAGGCTTACGCATCGCCCTATACAATAATCAGTTTTAATGGTTAGTTTTTAACCAAATACACCAAAAAGATTGAAAATTGATTAGTTTCTAATTGTTAATCGTGAATTTTCACAATTACAATTGATCAATTGTTAATCGTGAGTTTTCACAATTACAATTGATTAATTGTTGATTGTTATAGCCGTGATTAACAATTAATTATTTGTTAACCTTTAGTTACCCTAGCAATTAAATTTTGCTCAACACTGATCTAGGGAAAGCAAATAACTGGCGGTACATTTTCCCGATTTAAATTTCTACACGGGATTTCTGCACGGGTGAGCTCAAATTTGTTTCTATGACTAAAAATCTTCAAACGATCATCGCATCAGGATTGAGAATATTCATGAAATGTTTTTTTTTTCAACATTCGAAATATTTTTCGTAAACAAACTAGAATATTCGGAAAACGAAACGTCGGAGGTGCATCCGTTTTTTTTAGGCATAGAGCAATTTTGATTCGTTTAATGCATGATCAAGACCAGTGAAACGTCGGATATAGATAATTTCGCAAATATATTCATGCGCGATATGGAAAAGCCACACGTACTCCAACGCACGGATATCGCTCTTATTAAAATCCCACACACGCGAAAGTTTTGCATAAAGTATATCCCCTCAATTGATGAATTTCTCATGGTCAGGCGACCTCACCAATGATACATTGTTGCGCAATTAGGAGCTCACAAATGTTGTCTTTTGTAAATGGAAACTCGCGTTGCAACTGAATGTGCGCTGTACAAGGTATTTTCCCCTACGTCTACAACCGCGTGCCATATCCGTTCCTCTCTTTCGTCATAACTTTCCGATCTTTACTATGCATCACAGCACCAATGCGTACCCCATATCCCCGAGCACGAATGAATTTTCACGAAGCCAAAACGGAGCGGTGAAAAGAAGAGCAAAAAAAATTACTTTCGTAATGTCGACGAGTTGTAGCGACCGTTGGGGGAGTTGAAACGTTGGGCAAAGCGAACGAAATTCGGCGCGGCATTTAAGGTAGTATAGTCACGTCAAGACATTTGTCTATAGAATTTTTTTTAAATTTTGACCATGCATTCAGGACACTATTAAAGAGGTTGGAGTGGTCCAGTTGAATCAAATGACGGTTTACGAGTTTTTTTTTGATAAACCTCAAAATAAATGCATACGAGGTATAGATAAGTTTTATGTTGATGCTAAGTGTTCATAAAATACATAATTAAAGAGCGAAATGATGCATTTTTATAGTTTTCTTACGTGAAAAAGAAAAACTGTTGTGTTACTACCACCTTGAAAAAGTATAACATTATTAATGATTACTATGAAAGAGTCGTAATCTTCTATTAGATTAAAAGGATTGAAACCTTAAAAAGATTCGTAATCTCTTATCAAGACTTCATGGTTCAATTTTCAATATATATGGTTTTGAATGGGCAAGATGGTTTTTTTAAAAGTCCAAACGCTTACAAAGGTTTAGTTTAAGTTAATCCGTTGTTGAAAACGGTTTATCTTGGTGCTAAATAGCCCAAAAAAATACGTGACATTAAGCGACAACGCCTTGCCGATTTTTGTCTTGAACGATTTTTTAACTCGGTGTTTTGTAGTGAAAAATTCGTAAAGATTCAGTATAAGCTGGACAATAACATATATATAGATATTTTTTTAAATCTTGGATTGTGGGTAACGCTCCAAGCTCCTTAAGATATTGTTGGATGGATATTAAATAATCGGCAAAGTTCTTGAAAATTTGAGGAATAATAGTTCTTGATACAATAATAATGCATGAATTATTTTAGAATTTTTCAGTAAATAATTTAGTAGTTCTAAGCATATGATTTTAACACGGTCGCTTATGAGAAATCAGCTTCTGCTGTTAATGGTTGCAAAACGAATGGAACTAAATCGCCGTAAATTCTGAAAATATTATATAATCAAGATTGAGAATTAAGCGATTGATTATGCTAAGTTTCAAATAAATTGACTGAGTAATTGTCGAGAAATTAATTAAAGTAATGAGGAGTATCGCCTTTTTAACGATAAATTAATAGCAATCATTCGAAAACTCAATATATATTGAGTTTTTGGGTAATTATTTATAATAATAAGATGATCTGAACATATTAATTGAACTTGAAAATTGAGAATTTTTTTTTTTGCTGGACAGTTGAAATAGATATACAGTCACTGACAAAACCTCAGTCAAGCACAGGCCAATATCGTCGAATTTGACTTCAATTATTATCAAAAGTGGAAAATCAACATTTCCAAGTCTTAATTTATTATTAAATTAGATATTTGTAAGAGTAAACATGTACGCCATGATCTAGAATTGTAAATTGACGATTCGCCCATTCTGGTATATCTTTCTGCCCGACGGCCCATCCGGTAATACCTTAAGTGATAACGTGCAAAATATCAAAAAGATTCACTGTTTCGTATTAGAGATATTCACGATCAAAGAGTGCATAATTTTGCACGAGTTTTTATAGAGAGCAGTGGAAAATTTCACATTTCACGCAATAACGTCGAAACTTCTCAACAGATTTTTTTTGCAATTCTCAATGACAGAGGACCATATGACAAAGTTTGTAAAAAAAATAAAATAGCCACGAAGTGACTGCAGTAGACTAGAGCCGGCGAACTGGCAACGCTTTATTGTTAACATCAGAATATTTTTTTATTATTTTGCACCGTTAAACTTGTTCTTAGTGGTTGTTCGTTGAACGATTTGCGAAGTCGAAAGCGACATAAGCTGATGTGGATCGTCCGGAAAAAAAAAACAAAACGACGAATCAGTAGCTGGAGTCTCGAAAGAAAATAGATAAAGAAGTATATGCAGGTACGCACAGAGAGAGGGAAACAAATATGACCCAAGGGTGGTGGGAGATAAATAGAGCAGTGAGAAGGGATACAGAGGTCGATTTTCCTGGGGAAAGCGTTCGGCCATCACCGTTGCAGTTATGCAACGAGTGAATTCACAGCTGAAGGTAGTTTTTTTTTTTCTTCCTTTTACGCATATATACGCATGCATATGTGCATATGCACGTATGACCTGGTGGAAGGAACGCCCACGCGGTGTGGGGCAGCATAGCCAGAGAGATGGAGAGAATAAAGTGAGCGAGAACTGGGGGCCCGGGAAAACGTGACTATTTCTCTCTTGCTCTGACCACGAGATAAATTGCAAGGGATGCGGAGAACCGGAAAGAAATGGAGAAGAGGGAGAGAGGGATAGAGTGAGAGTGAGAGTGAGAGTGAGAGAGAGAGAGAGAGAGAGAGAGAGAGAGAGAGAGAGAGAGAGAGAGAGAGAGAGAGAGAAATAAAGAGAGAGTGAGAGAGAGAGAACGAAATAAGCAGAATAGAGTAGGGAATATTTATACATATATATGTATACACCTATGCCTAAGTGAAAAGAGAGATCGCTTGAGTTATTGAATCACGTAGTCCGTTTACGTATAACCTGTTATAGCTACGATATCTATTTTTTCTTTCTTTTATTCAGCTTGAAATTTTTATGCTTTTTTTTCTTGTTCTCTTCTTCTCTCGTGCCACCGTCATTCTTTTTCTCCCCTCATCGCAACAACAGCGGCTGTACCATTGGTACGTATTTTCCTGAATGTATCACGGGGGTAAGCTCATATGAGAAGAAAATATTTGTACAGCATTCTCGGATGAACCCCGTTAGCGTTAAATTTCCGCTTATATCGGGATTCAGTGTGCTTTGGAAGCATGAAAATATCCTGGAGGCTACATTATTCGTGACTAATCATCGTGCATTTTTATTTTTTTTATGCATTTTCATGATGCTCTCTTGTCTTCAAGAGGTTGGAGTGGTCCAGTTGAGTCGAATGACGGTTTATGAGCTTTTTTTTTCAATGAACCACAAAAAAATGCATACGAAGTATAGATTCATTTTATAGATGCTGAGTTTTCATAAAATATGTAATTGAAGGGCAAAATTATGCATTTTCATACTTTTATTGTATTACGTGAAAAAGAAAAAATTTTGTGTTGCTACCAACTTGAAAAAGTATAACGTTATTGATGATTATGAAAGAGTCGTAATCTTTTATTAGATTAAACGCATTTTAATGATTAAAAATATTGAAAAAATTAAAAGATCACAAAGATTCGCAATCTTTTATCAAACTTTGATGGTTCAATATTAAATATATATGGTTTTCGATGAGCAAGATGGGGTTCTTTTTTTTCTAAATGTTTACAAAGGTTTAGTTTGTTTGGATTATCTTATCTTGGTGCTAAATAGCCAAAAAAATTACCTCATAGCGTTAACGTCTTGCTCGTCTAACCGCACGTAAAATTACACACATTAAACTATTTTTTAGCTCCGGTGTTTTGTGGTGATTTTTTTTCATTCGTAAAGGCTCAGTATAGTTTGGACAATAAAAAAAGGGATTATATTTAAAATAGAAATATTTTCGCGGTCTTTTCGTGGTTTTGAAAGGATCGGACGCAAGGTTTCAGAACACCGAACGACAAGTCTACGCGAGTTACAAAACCTCTCAGAATAGCAGAGTTTACGATAGCAACTGATAAACAGCGCATTCGCCACTGCATTTTATACGAATTCCAAAAAGTAAAAAATGCTTCTAAAGCACGAGAATCAATTTGTGGTATTCTTGGTGCTTACGCTGTGTCTTGTGAAATGTCTAATTATTGGTACAAACATTTTAGAAGCGGTGATTTCGATCTTAATGACCAGCCGCACCCTGGACAGGATATGAAGGTTGTGCTTTATTAAGAACTCCTGGAAACTGGTCAGACGGTGACTGCGGAACGCTACAGCCGATAATTGAACAAACTGAGCGAAGTACTTGATCAGAAAAGGCTATTTACTGGGCGAGAAAGCTGGCAAGTCATACTGCTGCATGACAAGACTCGACCTCACGTTGCTCGCGCGACTCAGAAGACCCTTGGGATGAAAACTCG
The DNA here is from genome assembly GCA_963932345.1 of Ophion ventricosus. Lineage (NCBI taxonomy): Eukaryota > Metazoa > Arthropoda > Insecta > Hymenoptera > Ichneumonidae > Ophion > Ophion ventricosus. The sequence continues at coordinate 3,802,800 of OZ010715.1, read as the reverse complement.
AACTTGAACACCCCTCGAACTTGGGATGAGAGGTTCTCCCGCACGCGGCATATTCACCAGACTTGGCCCCATCCGACTACCATTTGTTCCGGATAATGCAGCACGCCTTAGTGGATAAACAGCTCAAAACGCTGGACGATATGCGTAAATTCGTCGATGACTTTATCGCCTCGAAGCCTGCAAATTTCTTTCGCGACGGAATTCGTATGTTACCTGAGAGATGGCGCAAGGTCATAGAAAACGATGGATAATATTTCCAAGATTAAGCTCGTTGTTCTCTATTTTTTTATATTAAATAAATTTGCTGAAAAATCTGTAAAAATTAAGCCATACACCCAATATATATATATATATATATTCTTTTAATGTAGTAGTCTCGCCACAGTCACGTTGAAAAGTTTATTCTCCGCTCAATCGATGAAAGCTTCGAAATATTGCGAAATATCCTTATAATGTAGGTTGTACATCTTATCGGGATGTAAAGACTTATAAAGTAACGATGAAAATGCCTAATATAATGTTTAGAGCACCAAAAATAACAATGTACCCTCCATCACCTAACCCTCACTTTTTTTATCAGACTATCCATTCCGGCTACTAATGCGTAGAATATTCTGCGTATACGGATATGCACACACTACTATAGTCTACGGAGCGTGGAGATCGTGGGAACGTCGAAAGCCCAGCGAATTTTTTTCGTAACATTTGGCTCTAGCGTCGCTAGACATTGCTAAATTTAAATCGCTATATCTCTGAAACTAGACGGTCAAAATTCATTATTTTTTTTACTCACTTCGTCATATGTTCCTCTGTAATTGCGAATTAAAAAAAAAAACAAATCTGTAGAAAAGTTTCGAAGTTATTGCGTGGAATGTGAAATTTGACACTGCTCCCCGTAAGAACACGTGTAAAACCGTGCATTCTTTGATTGCCAATATCTGGAATATACAACGGTGAATGCTTTTCAAATTTTGTAGGTAATCACTTAATAGTGTCCTGAATGGGTCCTCATAATAAATAGAAAATCTATAAAAAAACGCCTCGGCGAGACTACTACCTTAAATCTTGGATTGTGGGTAACGCTCAAACCTTCTTAACTGTACACCAGAATTTAGTGCCATTATTTATCGGATTTTTAATTTAAGGTCTGGTATCACGAAGACTCGCTCGTTTCATCCCGGAGTCCTTCGATCCCTGTCTCGAGGAGAATTTAGCAAGGAGAGACCTGCACCGTGCAAAAGCCTCGGGCTCTTAGATGGAACAACATAAACATCGTACAACTTCATATCCTTCTGCCATCCTGTCTTTATTCATACTTTGTGTGTGTGGACCTTTAAGCTCTCACGAAAAAATAAATAAAATAAAAACGAAGTACAATAAAGAAGGGGCTGAAAATTTTCGGTGTTTTTGTTTTGTCGAGGATGGTCGGTTGGTGTTAAGTCTTTTTCTTTTCAAAGCCGACACAAATTGCACACTTCTTCAAAATTTATAATTCCCTATTAACGCGGTATCTTGCAGTTCTCGTTAGCCCAATATTAATGCTTAATAACTTTCACGAAGGGCTAATTTGAAAAATTCTCTTCGGCCTTACAGATAACACTAAACGATTTTGCAGTGGGGTTGGGACGAGATATGACAAGATTTATATAGCGTATACAGCGGGGGGAGCAACCGTCGAGCGTAGATATCGAATATCTTATTCGGCGATGTTTCAATTTACGTTAACGCTTTTTGATATGTACTAAAGTGCCATGGACAATTCTCACGACGAGGGGAAAATGGGAGGTGGGAGGGGGGGGGGGGGGGTGGTGAGGCAAAGGGAGAAGGAGAAATAATTTCCATCTCAATGAGATCATGGGATTCTCGTAAGCTTATATATATATAGATATAGATATAGATAGTGGAAAATCATGAAAATATTCGCCACCCCTCGATGAAGAGAAGGAGAGAGAGTGAGAGAGAGAATTCGATGCGGGAAAATCGGAAAAATGTAAGACGTTTGTACTTCACACGGTCGAATCTACGCGAGGTTAGCCAATTTTTCATTTCGTACGGCGGAGGGGGGGGGTGAAGGGGTTCGCGTGTGAGGATGTTAAATGCTAATTTATTCAAAATCGTCGGGTGGGGCGTTGAACGAAACCGTAAAACGACAACTTTATGTCACTCCCGAGGATTCCCCAAACGGGTACGCGGGCGTGTATACGCATACGTATACACACACAAACGTTCGTATCGACTCCGTCTAGTACGAGGATCGTGCTTGAAATAACGTAGGAACTACCGAAGATTGTGCGAGATCTTTCATCTCGCTATGGCCAGCCAGGATCCCGTTCGGAAAGCGCTCCTTCATCCCCAGCCCTTGCAAACGATCCGATACGAATTAGTATCCAATGTGCGAACAAATTACAAGTTAGTTCGGCAATAAATCGCTAAAGCGACAGAATTATCTGACGTAAATTACCATACGATTATGATAACTGAAAATTCCGGGCAGAACTAAGAGGAATATTGACAAAAAATACGAGCTGGGAATTTGCATAGATCTGATAAAACTGTGAATGATATATATATATATATTGGGAGTACAAATAAGTCTCCGCCGTTTGACAAAAAAAAAGATGGCCCCACCAAGAGGTTATGGTTGGAATTGTCAGATTTAAAACGTCATATCGTAAGGATGGACATCTGGCAAGACCATAACCTTGAAATATTAGCGATTTTGTATCAGCATCACATAATTTTTTTCGTGCGAAAATGTCGAGTTTTGAGCCGATTAAGCGTTATTTGCAGGAACTTTTGATTTACTTGTTTAATTTGAAGAAATCTGCAGCTGAGGCGCATCGATTGCTTGTAGAAGCATATGGTGAGGCTGCTTTAAGTGAGAGAAGTTGTCGTGAGTGGTTTCAAAAGTTTAAGAACGGTGAGTTTGACGTCGAAGACAAAGAACGTAGCGGAAGGCCGAAAGTGTACGAAGACGCGGAATTGGAAGCATTATTGAAGGGAGATTCGTACCAAACGCAAGAAAAACTTGCACTTACATTAGGAGTGACTCAACAAGCAATTTCACATAGTTTAAAATCGTTGGGAATGATTCAAAAGCAAGGAAATTGGGTTCCATATGAATTGAAGCCGAGAAACGTTGAGCGCCGATTTTGCACATGTGAAATGCTGCTTGCCAGGCATAAGCGAAAGGGTTTTTTGCATCGTATAGTCACTGGTGATGAAAAATGGATCCACTACGATAACCCAAAGAAGAGGAAATCATGGGGACCACCTGGCCATGCTTCAACATTGACAGCCAAGCCGAATATTCATGGAAAAAAAACTCATCTTGTGTGTTTGGTGGGATCAGCTTGGTGTCGTGTATTATGAGTTGCTCAAACCGAACGAAACCATTACTGGGGCTCTCTACCGAACACAATTGATGAGATTGAGCCGAGCACTCAAGGAAAAACGCGCCCACTACTACTCCAGAAACGACCAAATTATTCTCCTGCATGATAATGCTCGTCCACATGTTGCGACGCCGGTCAAAACCTACTTGGAAACAGTCAATTGGGAAGTTTTACCCCACCCACCATATTCACCAGACATTGCTCCCTCTGACTATCATTTATTTCGATTTTCGATGCATTTCGCTTTTTTATTTCCGAAAAGGCAAAAACGCGTCGCAAACTTACAAAAAGATATGGGCCGTATACGAAGAGAATGCCGTAAGCGAAAGTGTGTGTCGGAAGTGGTTTGTGAAATTTCTTTGTGGAGATTATATGATCTCCAAGATGTTCCACGCTCCGGTCGACTGGTCGCTACTGATGTCGATAAAGTCAAAGCTTTAATCGACTCCGACAGATACTTGACGACTACAGGGTTCGGGCCTAACCCCAACATTGACCAATCAACTGTTTCGAGACATTTACGGAAGCTTGAGATGGCGAACAAGCTTGATGTGTGCAACACGAACTCAGCGAAAATAATTTAATGGACAGAATTTCACCTTGCGATTTGCTGTACAAACGTCATCAAAGCAAACCATTTTTAAAGCGAATGATTACTGGCGATGAAAAGTAGATTGTCTATAACAATGTCAGTCGAAAAAGGTCATGGCCGAGACTCGGGGAGGCTACTGAGACGGCCAAAAAGGCTGGATCACATCCGAAGAAGATCATGCTCTGTATCTGGTGGGATTGAAAAGGAATCGACTATTATGAGCTGCTGCTGCCACCCAACAAAACGATAGTGTTCCACCAGAGCAACGCTAGACCACACGTTTCTCTGATGACCCGGCGAAAGTTATTGCGGTTTGCATATCATGTTGTAGTGCATCTACCGTATAATTCAGACCTTGCATCTTCAGACTATTACTTGTTCCGGGCGCTACATAACAGTTTGAATAATAAAACCTTCAGTTCCCCGGGCGTCCTTAAATCCACTTGGCTTAATGAATAACTTCTTTGCCCAAAGATCTCAGGACTTCTATGAAAGGGGGATAAGCTCGTGGAGATATGGCAGAAAGTTATTGAACAGAATGGAACATATTTAGTTGATTTAAATCGCCTTTTTTCTGGTAAATATTTTTCTTTTGAAATTTACTCCATTTTCGCAACGGAATTGTGTAGCGACCCTATATATATATATATATATACACTGACGGAAAAATTCTTTTGATATTAACTAGATACATCTATTTTATTTTTTTAAATTTGAATTAACTAAATTTTTCGTGAAATCAATTTTTTCCTATTACATTCCATTATTTATATTATTTATGTTAAATATATTTATATATTCAAATCAAGATCTATTTAATATCGTCTAATAACCAAATATTTGATTTATGACTAATAAATCTGTGATTTGGTTTTATCTGGCAGTATAAGACAAAAGAAATATATGGAAAAATGATACACGATTCGGTCTCTCAAAAATCTCATGGCTTTGTTTTCATTAGAAGACTGTTATAACATTCTGCAGTTGAGAAAAAGGGTTAGTCTTTTCATACATAAACAGTCGCGCCTGCTAATAAAAGGCAGGACGATACCTTTCTTTTTTTTCCAAATAACAGCCTTGTTAGTGAACAAAAAAAGAAAAATAATTTAACTTTTTCTCACCGCACTTTTATGTCATGAACCTATATTCCTTTCTCGTAATCGTGCGATATATCCTGTTTTATCTTTATTTATTTAATTTGAATATATATTTAATATTTAAAAAGAATAGCCTGAATACATTTAAAAACCTATTTGATTTAAATGGATTCTATTTGAATTTTTTTTTTCGCAGTGTACATATATATATATATATATTTTTTTATTTTTTTATTTTGAAGACTCTCTTCATAGTAGCCCACTATCCCTATGCTCAACATTATGTGAACCCCAATATGTCCAAAATGACATCTAGACACATATATAACAGGTTCGAAATATCCTTTTTCCACGCACACAAGCGCACATGCATACATATATATAATCACTTAACTGACGCTTTGAAAAAATTCGCACAGACCCAATAAATGTTCAGAATCCGTCGACTCTAATTCACTATATTCCGGTGTCATTGTCACATGTTATCTCATGCAAAATGCAATTATCCACAATTAATAATTGAAATAAATTCACTGCACAATTTCAGAAGCATATGAAACCCCCAAACGAGTTCTCTTTTCATTGCGAATGTTTGGACATAACGACACATTATTCACGCACAACCAGTCATCTCAATTATTATCGTACCGCTCGAATTATTTAGATTTATTAATTTCGCTTTTTACGACTTAAAGATAGCTGCATGTGAAGTGACAATTCAATACGCCAGAAACAGACTAGCCGGATTTATACCTCAGTGAATGGAGAGTGGAACAGGAAATGGGAACTTTGAATTCCTAGTAAGGAAATTGCGGGTTCGGAAAGCTCAAGATGCACACGAAGTCACAGATTGAAATCGTAGGTTTGCTCTTATGTTGATTTACACCTTTCTCCTCAAGTCCGCCGTCTATTTTCTCCCTGCTGGTCCGTTACTCACATTCCCACAATTTCCAGATCATTATATCTTACCACCCGTCAATTGTACAGATAGTCTTGAATTTTGCATCGTTGCAAAATTCAAACCCAAACAAATTAAATTTCTTTTTCAATTTTTATAATTTTTCTCGTTTCTCTCATCACATCTCATTTTTATAATTTTACAAAATGTTTCTTTTCAGATAAAAATTCTACATCCCTGAAGCAACTTAAAAAATGATCGACGAATTTTCGTAACGAAGAATAGTTACGCGCAATTCGAGAAAATGAAAAATGATAACTTTCATTGCATTCCAACGATGCAAACTTCAATCTCATATCGCACACTTCTTTATGACGTTGATCAATTTTCACCCTCTAGCGTTGCACCTATTCATCGCTGTTAGATTAACGATGAATGCAACTCTGCTGTGCACTTTTCGACAACGAATGACCTAGTATGACTCTATCACATCACAGCAAGGGAATTGAAACTGTCAAACCATGGTTGGTCCTGTTGCCATCGCTGCTTCCTCTCTGTCGTCTTGTCGCTCTCTTTTAACTTTAACCATGAAATTAACAATCGTGAGAGGACACTAACACTTATCACGTTGGTAACCTCTCCTTTCGCTCGAATAGTAGGAGGTGACAGGAGATAAGCACGAATATGTAGATGTTGTGAATCAAACTTTGCTCTCAAATTACGTAACATTTGGATTGCCAGGGTCAAATTTCCCACGTTTCAATATATCGAATTAATAATAATTGAATAAATGATAAGTTCGTGACCCGATACATGGCAAACGAAATTGATGAGAATGTCTATTTACTGAGGCGATGTGCTACGTTTCGTTCAACAAATATTTATTATGGTATATATATATACATATATATATATATACCATGCGTGTGTGTGTGCATTGATGACGATCGAGGATCTTGTTTTCCTAGTCGACACCTTTTTTGCACGACCAAAGTTCATATTGGATCATTCATGTATAGATTTCAACTCAACATATATTCTCTTCTATCGACGCTCATCACCAAAACAGAAAAATTATGTCAATGGTTTTTAAGCATTGACAAATTAATTTTATCGTGATAATCGTCGATTCAGCGAAAAATTCCAAACCTCTATTGATCGCTAACGAACTTTGGAAATGTTTGTGAACACGAACTGAAATTTTACCGATAGCGTGTGAGATCGGGCAATTTGGAAGGGACTCGATCACAGTCTTGGGAAATTCAATTCGCGAGAAGAAAACATTGCACAACCACATATAACATCTATATATGTATCAGTGTACCGAACGCGTCTCATTTATCGCGCAAAAATCTCATACACGTATATATATATATATATATAGGTATTTATACGTGAGAACGTCTAAAGCTACGTGGAAATCCACCCGAACGTGTGCCAATAATACGTCCCGGTTCTCGATTCGTAGCTGGTGCACGGATTTCCGGTAAGCATCACACAGGATGGAAGGGTTGGAAAGGGCAAGAGGTTGGACGTTGAAGATTCTGAAACGTTTGGCCAAAGAGTCAATCGATCTCTGTTGGCACTGGTACGTCGCGGAACAAGCACTCATGAGATTAACTCCTGGTGCTGTTACCCAGCTAGAGAGAGAGAGAGAGAGAGAGGGAGAGAAAGAGAGAGAGCGAGAGAGAGAGAGAGAGAGAGAGAGAGAGAGAGAGAGAGAGAGAGAGAGAGAAATAGAGAGAGAAATAAACTTCGAAGTGTAATAATCGAGAAAGGTTTCAATCTTTCTACCGCTTTTTATACCGCGAACCTCCGATTGAAAAAAGTATGAAAGTCTTTTGTGATCCATAAATGTTAGGTAATTCAGTTCATATATTTTTTTCAACTTAGGCGAAATGACTTTTGCCGTATACCAATTGCGTAAAATAAAATTATCTGTATATATAGCAATATATATATATAAAGGCATACGGATTTCCTCCATTGGAGAGGAATTGCGCATATATTTATACACTACAAATACATTATTTTGAGAATTCGTGGAAAATTAGGAAAGGTAATTCCAGACATATATATATGTGTGTCTATAATTTACTTTGGAAATTAGGGAGGAAATTCTAGTGGAAAACTGGGAAAGGAATTTTTAGGAAATTAGAAAGGAAAGAAGAAAAAGAAAATTAGGAAAAAAAAATTCACAAATTCTCAAAATAATGTACTTGTAGTTAGAAGAGAAAAGAAAATTAGGAATGGAAAGAAAAAAAAGAAAATTAGGACATTTTCCACCATTTCTCAAAATAATATATTTGCAGTATATAAATATCTCCGCAATTCCCCTCAAACGTAGAAAATCCATCGCGCTCTTACGATTCATTGAAAAGTTGACGAAAAAAACAACAGTTTCGCAACGTTTTCATTTTTTTTTTTTTCTGAATAATAAAATCCGATCTATCACCATAAAGTTATCGAACTTTTTCACCTGTCGTGTCACGTTAATCGTAAACCATTCTTACTCATTGTCGACGATACTTCGCAGCATTGTAATTATCATTTAAACAAGATTTATTCGATGTTTCGCGTATCGTCGTTGTATATTACTATTCGTTGATCACTCCGGTCTCCCTTGTCGATCTAGCAACGATTAATTCCTAATCACACGTAAGCTCGAGGATGAAGCTTCGTTTTAAAAATTCACTATTGGCGAAACGTGGCACAAGCGTCGTGGCACTATAAGATAACAATGCGCGTCGTGCACCAATTTCAATCGCGCAACGGTGGTCACCGATTTGCGAAAAAAAACCGCGAGACATAAAAGAAAATAGAAACGATCACGTTGAAGATTGCGTCGACGAGGACGTGCAGCAACACGGGGGGGGGGGGGAGCGGAGGATGAGAGAACAAAGTTTCCCGCCACTGGGGAGTAAGCGCGGAACGGTACCAACAATTTCCGGTAACCTCGGGGTGAGGGCGAGACAGAACTGGCACTCCGGCTCCGTCACACAGACCAACCTCATACTGTTGCCCATCAGCCCCGCCAGTCGCGCTGCTCGAAGCTGCTGCTGCTGCTGCCAGAGAATGAGCACCAACTGCCAGGAGGGTAAGCGACGCGCCTGCGTTACACAATCGCCCCTGCGCGCGCGCGCGAGTTCACCAACACGCAGGTGAATATATACGTAACCTCCGCCGGAACAGACGGGAAATTATCGGCAACTTGCTCGGTGAGGGTCGACCATTCAAAAAAAAAAAAAGGAAACAGGAAAAAAATGCAAGAAGAGTGAGCGAAAGCATATTTTCACGGTGGCTAATTATTCATTATTGCTCTTAAGACTTCGAGAGTGGGCTCTCGTCGCGTGTGGCGACGCGTTTTCTAGATGAAAAAATAACGGGTTAGTTTGAACGTAACGCTGGCAGGATGCAACGTATGTTAAAGCAACGTGACGCTGTGAGGTTCAAAAGCGTATCGGGGGGAGGCTGGAGAAAAAAAATGTATTTTTATTTTCAATGTTCCAGCTCGTACCCACGCGAGCTTTTACGATTCGGTTCCTTTCACTTTTAGTTCACACCTATCAGTGCACTATTTTCAGATAGAGTCAGAGTGGGATCAATGGCTCATGTTTTTCAGAGGTTAGCCACCTAACTGTTCACCCAATCTGAATGAAACCTTGACTGTGAGGTATGTGCAATGGCTTCATTTTGTTAAAAGACACTGAACGGCCTAACCCAATAGGTACTGAGATAATAATTATTGTTAAAAAATGCGATTTGATCCACTGTGGACTTGGGGGTGTACACAGTGAAACATGCCTGATTACACAGTGGATCAAGGAAAATTTGAAGAAAATTACCCTGATCCACTGTACACTTGTAGGCAATGGAATGCTTTTCTCTATACCAGTACAGTATTGTACAGTGAGCTGTTGAAAAATTAATTAAAAAAAACAGCATATTATGACATCAATCACAATCATTTATTGGATATTGATCAACATTGAGTACCTACCTAAGGAGGTAGTACCAGTACCTATCTAAATCACAACGCGAAAATATTCATATTATTACTTACCTAATTATTATCTTGTGTTATTCTGATTGAGCCAATGAGTACCGACCCTCTCTTTTTTCCAAAACGTGTACTGACAAGTTTATACTTTTGTTAGGTTAACAAATACAATGCCACAAATACCGCAATATAACTGTATATTACGAAAGAACAATGACTTCGAACATAACTGCGATAGGTAAAGAAGCAAAAAACATCAAAACTCACCGGGTTTTTCAACTTTTGACACCAAAAATAATATAAAATCATCTCTCACAACCGAGTTGTGCGGAAACGACTCGCAGACAGGTTCAAACCTGTTGACGTCTGAGGGCGGTTCTAATGTGAAAGAGGCGCACATATATACGTGTCCACTTCTGAGAAACAGACAAGGTTCAGTGTACCCACTGTTGTTATTGTTCCCAATTGGACCCTACAGGGCTCCTCCTGTCCCCCGTGGACGGGAGATTATTTTTATGCGGTTATTTTAAAGCAGCTACATTCCGAGTCAAAGTTTATAGCCTCCTCTGAACACTGGCAGAACGCATTTCTTTTGTAGTGCAGAAGCCGCCAGCCACCGTTGAACCTACCGAAACCCCATTTGTCGAGTTAAGTGTCATGAAGCGGCTTCCATTTGGTCCAGTGTAGCCTCTGTTAGTCAACCCAAACCTTCTTTCGATCCCCAGTTTCAGTGAAGCGTGCAGGACACAGGCCTCCTTAATCTGCTTTCAATCTCAAGTCCGTTGCCTCGACCCCACCTAACCTGCTTCCAGACCAAATTCGATATCTCCTCCATCAACACTCCATTGTTGCCTGATCGGCAACCCGCCGTTCGATGACGAAATAAATACGCTTTCGCTGAATGGAGGCTTCGGAGGGTCTACAGTGCGCCTACATCAGGCTGAATGAAGGGTCCAGAGGTTCTAAATTGCGCCTACAGTAGGCCGAAAGGGGAGTCAGTAGGTTCTGCCCGAGCGCTCGAAGTAGGCCCACCTGGGGTTTCGCAGGTTCAGTTAAGCTCTGCATTCGCCTCCTTTGAGTGATAATGTCCAGTTTCTACCAATCGGAGGCACTAATGTATTGGAATTTCAAACATTGTACCCTCTTTTAGGTACCCCATCAACTGCGATCGCCGATCTCTGCTCGGGGAAGGAGGCGTTTGTTTTGTGGATTGAACGCGGCTCGACAATTTTGACTCGGGATTTGTGGTCACTTGTGATGTGTGGGACCTTGTGGCCACTTTTTACACATTTCCAAGTATGTGATTTTGGGATTCGCTTCAAGCGTGTGGTATTACACACTTAAGTGTATTTCTATGCATATTTGGTGTGTTATTTTATTATTTTTTACACACCACACGTGTGTTGGTTCAAGTCATCACAGCCCGTCTACTAAATATATCGAGAATATTTCCACATTCCACATCAATGATTTTTCATTACAATTCGTCATTCCCAAATGTCCGGATAAATTTTAATTGATATGTTAATGCCGACCCACTGTTTACCAATACGCACAAAATGTGCTTAGTTTTACTGTAACGCACATAAATGCGTTGTTTAAGACGAGTTTGATATCTAAACGTATAAATGTCTGCATTTACACGTGTTGCATGTTTTGAACAAGACAGCAATTAACGTGTTCAATTTTAATGCGGTTCGAGTGTTTGAAAATATACGTCAATTTTGTTTGAATGCTTTATAACACACATAAGTGTGTTGTTTTAAGTTGTGTATGGCATTTAAACGTGTTAATTCCTAAAATTGCACACCTTACGTGTAACAAATAACACACATGGATTTGCAGAGCGAACATCGATCGCGCGTTCGGTATTGTCGGTGCTGAGGAAAATTCTATCGAGAGGATGACTGTAGCTTCGTCGGATTCTCCTCCCTCTGGGAAATACGGGCGATACATAGCGGCGAAAAATATCGAAATTTCTTCGTCGTCGCTTTGAAATGATGGCCTCTTTTGGCAACAACGAACTTCCACCGTTCACTCTTCCAAAGGAATGACACCATCGCGTCATCAGGATTTCGGATGGATTCTTTGTTCTTGGGATTTGATGTTGTATATGTCGAATGTGTCCGGAAAATAGACTCTGAAGTGGCATTATCGAACGGGTATGAAGAGGACGTTTTGCTGAAGATGCGACTCTCGTGCATTAATTTGCGCATTCGTTTGCCAACGAAAAAGCTATCAGTTACAGTTCAGTGCTGCATTTCATGTGTACACTGACAGAAAAATTCTTTTGATATTAACTAGATGCGTCTATTTGATTTTTTTAAATATGAATTTACTAGATTTTTCGTGAAATTAAATCTTTCCTATTGCATTCCATTATAAAAATTATTCATTGCAACCCTTTAACAACTGAGTTTTTTTGGAGCGTTTGGCAAAGTTAGTACATGGTAAATCGGAATTCATGAGTACCTAATGTGAGAAAAAAAATTATTCGAGAATTTTTACCCTCAGAAACTACCCCCAAATGAAAAAACCGCTCCTAATCGCTTGAAAACATCTTAATTTCATTTCCCATCGTTCATTTGTGCCAGAAATTGAGGAAAAGTAATTCCAGAATACGTAGTGGGATTCTAAAGAACTTACGGATAAATGAACCCTTATGAACTATCCCTCAATTGAGAGAAATTTACCCCCCAATGGATAAGGACAGCAACTAAAATTCTCCACACTATAAATCAAATGTAAATACACCGAGGTAAACAGCACAACGCAACAAGCAATGCCTGCGGAGCGTCACTTGATGCACATTTCAAAAACATTTGCTGAGTAGCAGAAGCAAAGCAAGAATGTTTTTAGAAAGGTTGCTAGTGACGTGTCGTATGATTCGTCGTATATCATGCGGGCACCAGTGCGCATGCGCAAGTCTCTCCTTTCACTCACCGACTATCTCTCACTCTCTTTCTTTTCCCCCTCTACGGTAGGCGTTGTAAAGTAACGCAAGCGTTAAACGTGAGAACCTCGTATAACAAGTTTCACTTCAAAATATATATTTTAAACAAATAGAATCGTAGTAGGCCGCGAAACAAGGAAATAACCTTTTTGATTTAAATAGATCGTATTTAATTTAATTTTTTTCTTTGCAGTTTAGCGATGTCATAGGATCTGGTAACTCCTCAACAAATTTCTGCACGAGCATGCGCATTCGTTGTAAATGTCATGGATTTCTCTTTTATCGGAAAGAATCATTATCAAAAATGACTCTCGAAGAGCCTTGGGTAATTTCTCGGCTCCGCGTTTGTTAAAAGCCGCCCCCTTAAGTAATCACAACATTTGTACAAGCGCGGCAAGAAAGCAAGGGAGTAGAAGAGGTCGGCAAATTTGATTCTCTCTCCTCGCCTCCGCTGTCGGAAATCCTCAGCATATCGTGAATCTGGCAAGCGTCCGTCCTGCGGGCGTTTGCAAACGTGCCAGTAGCACACCAATCGCCATCCTTATTCAGCAAGGAATATCTCGCGGTTCTTCGTATGTTTCCCATCCTACGTGTGTCCATATCTCCATTTCTCATTACCATAATAGATGCATGCGATAACGTCTTCGAATTCAAGCGCAGTTCAACCTGTATACGAGTGTGTATACGTGTTTGCGTTGTAAGCTGCGCAGTTACCCTCCAGAAAGTGTCGTTTAACGAGAAAAGGAGTTGGGGGCTGGGCCTGGTATGCTAATAGATGAGAACACGTACTTAGCGATATAAAATATACATAGCGCAAACGGCAAGAATGCTCAAGGATATCGTCGTCAGCACCGTGTGGGTTTTCGGAAGCTATTATGTATAGATATATAGATAAATGATATTTGGACTCGTTATATCTACGTAATGTTGACTATCGGAACATCCGATGGTTTTGAGAACGGTCTTTAAAGTCGAATGTCCTTAAAATCACTTTTCTCCATGTGTATTACTGGATGGATATTAAAAAATCTCAAAAAATTCTTGAAAATTTTAGGGATCATAGTTCTTGATAGAATAGTACATGAATTATTTTAGAATTTTTCACTTAATTATTTGGTATTTGCAAACATATGAATTTAACACGGTCGCTTATGAGAAAACAGCTTCTGCAGACGTTAATGGTTGCAGAACGAATGGAACTGAATCGCCGTAAATTCTGAACATTTTATATCATCGAGATTCAGGATATCGACTGTCTGATTGTCAAGAAATTAATTAAAGTAATGAGGAGTATCGCCTTTTTTAACGATGAGTTAATAGCAATAATTGGAAAACTCAATATATATTGAGTTTTTGGGTAATTATTGATAATAATAAGTTGATCTGAACGTATTAATTAAATTAAAAATTTGAGAATTTTTTAGTTGGACAGTTGAAACAGATGTACAGTCACTAACAAAACCTCAGTCAAGCACACGCTAATATCGTCGAATGTGACTTTAATTATTATTAAAAGTGGAAAATTAACACTTCTAAGTGTTCATTTATTATTAAATTAGCTATTTGTAAGGCTAAACATGAACGACATTATCTAGACTTGTAAATTCACGATTCGCCCATTTTGGACCAACTTTTTGCCCGACGGTCCATCCAGTCAAAGGTCACACTTCAGTAAAATTACATGAAGAGCACACTGGTTGTTTGACAGCCAAGAATATTTAAATGTGTGCTGTGCTGGCGTATTGGATATTTTTGTACAATGAAAATTACTGAATGATGTTTAATCTGTTTACTTTGAAGATAAAAAGGTTCCATAGCGATTTTTGAAATTTAAAATAGTAAAATTTTGTTTTTAAACTTTAACCCCTTGATAAGGGTAAGTTCTGGCAAACGAAAATTGGTCATTTTTTTGGATGCTTATTTAGGGTTTGTTTACAAATAACGCCAATAGGAAATTTGACAATCTCCGTACAGTGGGAGATACAATTTTTTCCAACTTTCACCCCTCGATAATGTTGACTTCCGGCGAACGAAAACCGTTAATATATTTTTTTAGAGACTTATTTTAGATTAGTTTTCCCTTAACGCCAATAAAAAAATTGGCTATCACCATACCGTAGGAGATACGAGGTTTTTTTTCATGTTTCACCCCTTATTAAAGCGCAGTGCAACACGCCTCCGACCAATTCGAAATTTAGAAATAACTTTTCTCCCAAACGGAACAACCATTTGGAATAAAATTTGTTGTGTGCATGCAGGACGCTTGCTTCGAGGGGATCGTTCTCGCCATTTTCCCAAATTTCGAGAAAAAAAATTACAGTTTGTGATCACCATGGGAGAAATTGTGAATTATTAACCATTCCATCGCATTTTCGGTAATTTGCCGAGAAAGATTCTTTACACCGCGAAAAAGCACATATTTTAAGCTTTGTTTAACCTGTTTTTATGAATAAATGGCGGGAAAAAGTCACTGAAACGTTTGTGTATAAATGTAGCAAAAATGTACCAACAAAGCTCAAAATATTATCTGCCGTTACAAAAATTTAATTCATCTGTTTTCTCACTAGCGCGGCGCGCAGCTCGCATCTTTCCATTTAAGACGACGGCCAAAGTCTATGTAACTAAATATATTTAATGCAATGTGTAATAGTTATGTGATCAAGTTTATATTTTTATATAACTTTTTAAATTATGTAAATAAAATAAGTTTTCAAGTATCGTATGATCATCACTAATTACTACGCCATCCTTTGGTACTGGCTCGTAGCTAAAAACTGTGAGAACTGTACTACAATTATAGGCACCTAGAAGTACCGAATGTGCAATAGATTAGTCGAAATTCAAAAATTGAAAGAAAAAACATTTCATTGCGACGCAACGGTGCAAACTTCGGACCCATGAGTGAGAAAATTTCGGGGCATTTGAATTACCAATGACTATAGTGCATTTAGTCTAGCTCGCATATTCACCACGAATGCATAAGAAATTGTTTATTTTCTTGATTCATCCAATGCAGGTGATTATTACGCCGCGCTGGTACGAAACTTGCACTTTTGCCGATCGCGTAAAATGTCATCTCCAGTAAGTTGTCTTTTCCCCAATGATCCGAATGGTCTTTCAGCCGCGAATTCAACTGTTTGTTTTATGCGTCTGTCCTTGTACTCCTGCTTGTACCGTCCTCGTACAAAGTCCCTGATAACTGTCCGACTGGACTGGACCTTCGATGGTAAAAATGGACAATGACAAAAACCTTTATGGTTCCTTTGCATTAAGTATTCGTGGCGTCGATAAAGCTGTGACGTCGCTCTTTCTTTCCGTAACGTCACACAATTGGGAACGAGTACGCAGCGATAATCTACGTTAAAAGCCTACAAGGAATACACGCAGTACCAATTTGCCGTGGCTGTAGCGAATATTCCACCAACTCGTCTATCATGTACGACAGGTACATAAATTATGTTGACACACGCATTTCCCACGAGCTTTGCAGTCAAGCGTGTAAACACATTATGCTGTAGCTCGGCCACGGCAAAATGTACCCTCGCTGTTATTATTATCTCAGCTAGACCACAAATTAAGGGGAAAAAACCCGTACGTTCCGTACGTCCCCTGTGTACGATGCAGTATGCGCTCGGATGATCTTGATCCTAAAATTAATGGTCGTATATCCCGTCAATAAAATTGGGACAATCATCGTGCAATGTTGTGTCATTCAAGATTATTAATTTCATTAATTTTTTTCGCGTGTATGAAAAGTTTGTACAATTTTTTTTACGAGTTTTCCGACGTACTACTCGTCGTTCGATTCAACGCATTTCACCCTTGTAAAGTATAACGTTAACAAATAGGGGTAAAGCAAATGTGAAGAAAAAAAAACACTTCAAGGGGAAACAACACCTTGGCGCTCGGAAAAATAGACATGAAAATAAATAAAAGGTTTGGAGCGTCTATTAAATATATAAAATATTGGGAGTACAAATTAATTCGGTCCGTTTTCAAGAGATGGCTCTGGCTGTTATGAATGTTTCATAGTGACAGCTGATTTCGGTGGTCTCAGAGAGGTTAGACATCTGTCAATAACATTCAGTTTATATCGCTTTGAGTTCCATTAAAAACCTTGTTTTTTACTGTGTTGAATATGTTAAATTTTGCGTTAACTAAGCAGCATTTGCGGGAAGTTTTACTTTTCTGCTTTAATTGGAAGAAAAGTGCAGCTGAGGGGCATCGAATGCTTGTTGAAGTTTATGCTGGTGATGCTCCAACTGATAAATGATGTAGGGAATGGATTCGACGCTTTAAGAACGGTGACTTCAGCGTTGAAGACAAGCCTCGTCCTGGACAGCCAAATGAGCCAATGAGCTGCTACAACCTGGCGATTCCATTACGGGCGATCGGTATAGACTACAATTGATTCGTTTGAGCCGTGCATTACGAGAAAAACGGCCGGAACACGAGCAAAGACATGACAAAATCATTCTTCTGCATGACAACGCTCGGCCTCATGTCGCAAAAGTCGTAAACAAATATTTGGAAACGCTCAAATGGGATATTTTACCGCAACCGCCGTAATCTCCGGACATTGCTCCTTCTGATTACTGATTGTTTCGACGGATGCAGCAGGATTTAGCAGCTCACCGGTTCACTTCTTTCGCAGAAATCGAAAATTGGCTCAAAACTTGGATCGCCTCAGAAGACGAGACTTTTTTTCGAGTTGGAATTCGAAAATTGCCTGAGAGGTGGGAAAAAGTAGTAGCCAGCGAAGGAAAATACTTTGATTAATCTATTCATACCTTTTATTTTCAAATAAATGGCTTTTTTAGCAAAAAAAAAACGGACCGAATTAATTTGTACTCCCAATATATTTTATTTTTCACAAATACATTATAGTTTTATGAACAAATTTAAAAAAAAGGAAAAAATGTTCAATGAAAGAGATATAAGTTGTCTGGCCCTCTTCTCAAACTCGTGGCATAGGATTTTTTTAATTGGATGTTACGTTTATTTTTTCTTAATTTTCAAAACGCGAAATTTTGATATAAATCAGAGTTTTTTCAAACAGCTATCAGATCTACAAAAATAAAATGTTAAAAATGTTTTCTCTATGCTGCAATATTTTTCTACAACCCTTCTCTACAATTTTTTTTTGTTTTTCAAACGATGCCTGTCAGAGAAAGAATGCAACCATTGGCAAGGATTTTCAAAAGAGGGTCCTATTAGACGACTTATATCTCCGCCATTTTTGAACGTTTTTTATTCGTTTTTTTTTTTTCATTTGTTCATAAAACTATAATGTATTTGTGAAAAATAAAAATTATTTTATATACAGTTGAATCTACTTAACCAATTTTGATAAAATTTATACCATATATTCTTTATCATATTATTACATAGCATTTTTAGTATTATAGTATTTTACCACGTTTTTATTGACTCGCTTTCTTGTCTGTTTGTTTGTCTGTTCGGTGTAAATTTTGCAATCGATTTTAAACAAACTTCTGGATGAGCTAGAAACTTGAAACTTTAAGAATAGCTCAGAACTGGATGACAAACAAACAGACAGACAGAAAAGATAAATATAAATAAACAAATTAATATTGAAATAAAAATCTTATAAAATTAATTTTGCTTGCTTCTTTGTTTAATATTTTAGGAAAATAACAATTAAACAGATTGCTGTATTTTTAGTAGGTAGATATTACAATTTTCAATTTCAGAAATGATCCACTGAAGAGAAACTAAAATAAACCTGAAATTTGTCACATGCCTCTATCATAATCTCATCAAGATGTTTAAGATCTATTGCAAAATTTCACACACACAAGACTAAGAAGCAGAAAATAATTATTTGAATAAAACATTGTTTTTTAGCATATAACGTTTTTAAAACGAACTAAAAAGTATAAAATAATTTCTCCTAGCCCAATACAGATGTATAACCCCATACAGATTCTTAACCCCATACAGATTGTCTTGAAAATTTGTGATTGTGAATTTTTCAATAGCTATGAAAATACTTGTAAGATTTAAAACGAAAAACGTGGGGCGCATGCAATAGATAATTGATGCATGAAGAGTTCACCTAAATCACTAAAAATGTCATGCCACTACGAAGTATATGAACTGTTGTGTGAGTTTTATCAACGACAGCTACTCCCTACACTCCTTACTATTATCTATTGCATGCGCCCCATGTTTTTTGTTCTAAATCTTACAAGTATTTTCAAAGCTATTGAAAATTCACAATCACAAATTTTCAGGACAATCTGTATGGGTCCATAGGAATCTGTATGGGGCTAGTAGAAATTATTTTATACCTTTTCGTCCGTTTTAAGAACTTGGTATGCTAAAAAATTTGTATAATTTAAATAATTTTTTATTTCTTCATAAAACTATAATGTAAGCGTAAAAAAATACGGATAATTTTATATATTTAATAGTCGCGTCAAGAATTAAAAACAAAATTTATACCTATTTTTCCGAGCGCCAAGGTGGTTCCTCCTTAAACTGAATTAAGTCTTAGCCTACTTATTATAGCATACGGCTGACATCTAAAATAAATATTCAAGAACTTTATATTTCAAATACTTCAGTCTTGAATTCTTTTCCCAATACGTCTTTAAAGTATTCAGTGAATCGTCTCGCCTACCCTGCATTTTTAGTTACCAAAAAATAGCAATTTTTCCCTCTTAACGAGGTCACGCAACAATTCCGGTTATGGTAGTCTTCGAGAACCGTTTTTTTTTTATATCATTGTGCCGCAGTCTCTTCGCTTGTCCAACAAAGGGCAAAAATCCTTCTCCTTATCAGACGGTATTTTTATTTTATATTCGATTTGCTTCATTCATCTTAGTGGAAGTAAAAAAAAAAGAATCATTGTCCGCGTCACTATTTTTGCGCCTTTCTTCAGTCCTTTTCTTTCACTTCCGGACAAGCTCGATGCTTCTCGCGAGCTTTCTCCGGTTTCAGAATCGTCCTGCACTCACGAGCATTATATACACATATAAAGGGTGTCACGAAATGACTTGACATTTTTAATTGCGCGCCATTTTTTTTTATGGCGAACATAGAGTACTAATCTTTGACAACTGGCATCAGGGAGTATTGAGGTTTAGTCATGGAGGAATTATACGATCGAGCAATGCATATGAATTGTTAAAATGCAATGTGAAACAATGCAATTATTGCAGACGAAGTTTCATGGTCGTGTTATCTCGCGCTACAGCGATGTGAATTGACTACCAAGATTGTGCGATTTGATCCCATTGGACTTTTTTCTTTGGGATTTTCTGAAAGGAAAAGTGTATGCCAATGATCCACAGATCCATTCCGAAGCTCAAGGAAGCAATTGGACGCACCATCAATGAAATTGATGACGTCTTTTTTTTCTAAAACATGTATTTTTTTAGCTAAAAATGCAATACTACGACGAAAAAATCTTACGAGACTTGCAAAAAAATAAAAATGTCGGTTTTGGTATTCCTTTTAAGTTTCCCATGAAAAAAAAAAACCAAGAAAAAATTTTTCCGAAAACTTTGCAGTTGATTTCCGACGGCCAAAAACTAGCCGAAAAATGGCCACGTTCAAAAGTGCGCACCGGGGCGAAAAAAAATCGTAGAGAATTTTCTAAGAAAAGCAAAATAAAGGTAAAGTTGTTCTCTTTAAAACGCCACTTGGCAAATTCAATTACCTTTATTTTTGAGTCTGCTATGTAAATTTTAGTGCGGTAAGAAATTTCGACTAGTGCGTACTTTTTTTTTGTCCAGTACTGTATATATTCGAACAATACATTTATTTAAAAAAGACTCTCGCTTTAATTTGAGTTGGCGAAATCAGAAAAATTATAAATAAACAGACCAAATTAACCGTCTTCGTTTAAAATTCAAAGTTTATATCAGAAATCTACGCGAACGAAGTCGCGGGTAAAAGCTAGTAATAAAATAAAATTATTGGTACTTTTCAAATAAATAATACGTTTTATTAATAAATAAAAATGTTAGGTCATTTTAAGACACCCTTTATATTTATTTATCGGTATATTACTCATAAGAGGCGGAAGACAACCGGAAATATTGACCAGGACAAAAGTTCCTTTTTCATCGTCTCTGCCACGCTCCAGTCCGTCGCTTTTCTCTCTCTCTCTCTCTCTCTCTCTCTCTCTCTCTCTCTCTCTCTCTCTCTCTCTCTCTATCTCTCTCTCTATCTCTCTCTCTCTCTCTCTCTCTCTCTCTCTCTCTCTCTCTCTCTCTCTCTCTCTCTCTATCTCTCTCTTTATCTCTCTCTCTTTCATTCTCTCTTTCATTCTCTCTCTCTCTCACACATTTTCTTTCTCTGTTTATGTCGTCCCTATGCTTGGGCACTCTGTGCTTAGATTTAATTTTCAGTTTGGATCGTCGCCAAGCTTCGTTATTTTATATCTATATATGGATATACGAGCCACGCGACACACCGTAGTGTCCGGAGTAGTGAAAAGCGCGTACATAAGTGTGTGTGTGTGTGTGTGTGTGTGTGTGTATGTGTGTATGAATAGGACCAACATATATAGATATAGAAAGAAAAAGTCGGAAAAGCAAACACGCATCTTGTACGTACACCTATATCCCAATTTCAGTCTCGCTTTTCCACATCGGATTCCGCTATGACGTGTATTATAATATATCACTAGAATCCGATACGCCGCGGATTTTCATTCGACATCGGCGGAGTCGTGTGCCACACCGGAAACAAAACATCGTCAACTTTCTCGTTCCATATACCGGCAATATCATTCGGTGCCCCGCACGCCGTCGTGTTGACGCTGTACTTTTTTTTTTTTTATTTATTTCTTTTTTTACATTAATCAACAAAGTTTTTATCCGACCATTGCTATTGTGCGTTTTTTTTTCGCCCGATGGAAATAGGTACACGAGTTTTCGCGTTCACGTTATTTTTTTCAGAGACTGAACGCTTCTTCTAGCCTTGGAAAAAAATAAACGCAAAAAAAAAGTCGTTCGTACATGCAG
Organism: Ophion ventricosus; assembly: GCA_963932345.1. Classification (NCBI taxonomy): domain Eukaryota; kingdom Metazoa; phylum Arthropoda; class Insecta; order Hymenoptera; family Ichneumonidae; genus Ophion; species Ophion ventricosus. Next base: position 3,780,866 of record OZ010715.1, on the reverse strand, counting down.
TCACGTTGAATTGCATTATGTTTTTATTGCGAGTCCACCTCGAGCTTATCGATGGAATACCAGTTAAGAGGCCAATTTCCCGATTTTTTTTTGAGGATTTTATAAAAGATATGAATATAAAAGTTGTTGGGCTTGATAAATAAAGTGTTGAAATACATTTAAAAAAAAAAATTTATTCATTTTTATTCATTTTTAAGTACAAAAACTATAGTTTAACGTAACGCCTCAAAAATAGGTGGGCTAGGTAGCTCCATCACAACTCGGCAACGGCTTGTCTGAAACAAAAAAATCAAAGTCCATTAGATTCAGTATGACACCGGCTACAAAATGACCCTCGGATATAAAGTTTTATCAAAAAATAAAAAAATGGCAGATGAAAAACGATAAAAGTAAATAAAACGCGTTTTTCGCAGTTTTTCGCAAAAAAAAGAGTAAAAATCAAAATTTTAAAACCATCGAGGGTCATCTTGTTGCGAATCATGTTTACAATATGTGGTTCAAATTTCAAGAGAATCGGTTTATTAGTTTTGGAGATACGATGGAGCTAGATTTTGAAAACGTTGTTTCGAGAAAAACGCGTTTGAAGTTTAGACTATGAAAAAAATCTTACCTAAACTCAATCGGCAATTCCTGCACCGTACAAAATTCCTTCTGATTGCTCATCATCGTCGATTTCTTCAAGTCTTGCTGGCTTTCGTTTGGTTCTGGTCTCTTTTGAGCACTCAGAACTGCGGCGGTTTGCAGAGCGAACACGCTCGTCATCGCGATTGTCGGCGAATCCGATGGAGATCGGGCCGAGTTTGACGCCCATTATTTCCATTATTTTAAGCACTGGACGAAATCCTTCATTAAAGACACACGCGGAAACTTTGCAGGCAATGTCTACGATTTTTTTGCCGTTGAACATGTGTTTAGGTGCCATATTCCATGCGCAGTTGTTAAAACTTTCATTATTGTTTTGCGTATGGCCACCTAAAAACCTTTCGAGCAGTTCTGTTTTTGTGAGATCCTCGTAAATAGGTTTTAAAACTTCCTGTACTTCCTCAGAAAGAGCAGGAGGATGTTTGTGGCCGATGGGTCGGCCGAGCGCGCTATACGCTCAGGTAGACGAAATGAGGTCCTGACGTTCAGGTAAAAAAAAAAATACTTAGAGAGCTCAGATTTTCATAAAATTTTGACACAATATTTCTGAATGTATGTACTTTCGAAAACAGTATAAAAAAAATCGATTTTTTGACATTTTCAAAGTGGACTGGCCCCTTAATGATAGATCGTGGAAAATCATGTGAGAAAGCACGGAGTAAAGGGTTTCCCAAAATTCACGCAAGATTTGAATTTTGCGCTATTTGTGCGGTAGATTGTTGCCAACGAAAAAAAAAAGAAAGCGTGACAGCTGACAGTTCAGGGTTATTAAAAACGGAGCGCTACACGAAAGAACAACGCGATTTCATTGTGTTGAGCAATATTTTGAAAACAATGAAGGTTTGGCAGCTACAGTTCGCAATTTTCGTACAAAATATGGTCGGAATAGTAATTTATGCTACAAGTGCGGAAAACAACGAATTCAATCGCGCGTGAAGTTGCCGCATGAGCCGAAGGCTTATGGTGCATTTCACACGAGTACGAGTGTGATTTGCAGCACGAGCCGAAGGCGAGTGCTGTAACCACACGAGTACGAGTGAGAAATGCACCATAAGTCGAGGCGAATTCGGC